>BPLR01014793.1:0-97652 GCA_021605095.1 Caerostris extrusa | reverse complement strand
AACACGTACATTTTGCAGTGTAAAAGTGTAATGAACCTCTCGAGAGCATTGTGGCAGGCTGTGTGTTTTGGCCTTAGGTACCACTGGCTTCAGGTTCGAATCCGGTGCAGGGGCACGAATGTTTGTTAGTGGTGTGTAATCCACGTTACGTTGTAGGTCCCGGTCTAATTAGTCTAAAGTGTGCACAAAATGACCGTAGAGCAACTAACCTCCCCCTCCCCCCCAAGAAAAAAATTAGCCAATATTAAAATTAATTATTTTTTTAAAATTTAATATTAAAATATTAATATTAAATTAAAATTAGCCATTATTTACTAAATTATTGATTATAAGTTAGTTAATATTGGCATTTTTACTTTATTGATTTGCTTTTTAGAGTTTGATATATTATTTAGTCTTGCTAATTGAAGTAGTTGATGTTGTCGACATTGACCACATCAAACAATGTTAAAAGGAAAAAAAATTTTAAAACTATATTTTTAAAATATTCTGTCCTTTTTAACACTTCTTCCCTCTCTCTAGTAATAACCTTGACCCATGCAATATCAAAACCATTTGTTACTTCAATATAATTAATTTGCAAAAGTTATTTATCAACATCCTTGCTGCTTGGGAAAATAAATAAGTCGATTGTCAATAATTCCTCGCGTTTCTGTCCATTAAATCCATTACGAAATCGACATTTTTAGAACTGACAGCCATTTCCTTCTGAACACAGTAACAAGACAAGAATCTTTCACATTTCTAAAAAAAAAAAAAAAGCACTAATACTCGAATAAAAGATGGACGCATTTCCTGGATTACTTTTACGAAAGCATTGCGTAAATTAACCCTGAAAATAGAAATTTTCTGTATTTATTGGATGCCGAGTGTTTTTGCCAGACTGGATTGCGCAGATGCACTAATATTGCAGTTATTGCGAGAAGTCTCGTTAATTTCTCTCGCATGAGAAAATTTCTGCATGGAATTAGTAAAGAAATTTATTCCGGCGTTTACTTTGAAAATATAATTTGATAAATAATACTATTTTGTATCCATAACTTAATATCTTCAAGAACCAGTTTTTTGAACAAGAAAGTTATTTTATTTTACATTGGTTACAATTCGCCGTGAACTAGGAAAGAAAAATTTACATTGACTTTTAATGGTAAGCAACATAGATTTCGTTTTTATAATTATATAAGCTCATCGGTTCTTCACATTTTTTTTAAATTCTATTAATATTAACTTATTTTGATAGTTAAATAGTCACTTATGCATTCATAATACTTATACAAGTTATTACGAATTTGTTAGCATAATTTGTAAATTTTGTTGCCTTAGAATAAATTTGGTTTCATTATTGAAGTAGCCAGTTCTGACAGATTGTTTGTTTTTTTTACTTTTAAATAATTTTAATTAAAGTACTTGGAGCTGTACATATGAGTGTTCTGTTCAAATTTTTCTTAAATGAAATCATTACAGTTGACCAATAGTGTTTGCTTTTTCTAGTATTTTATGTTTTTTTATTTTTGTGTGTGTTTCTTGATATTTTTTTCACGGGAGAGGTAGTATATAAATTTTCTTGTTCTTTAATAAGCAATTGATCAGAAATAATTTTTTTAATATTATAATTTCATTCTAAAATATGCTATCGTAATCGTAAATTTAAGCTATTTTGAATCCAAACGACCTTTATCATTTTAATACTTTTTTGTAATTCAAAACAAATATATTTTTTTTAAAATCATCTTTTGAATTACTAAAATAATTATATATCATTAAAGTATTCTTTATGCAATTATAAAGAATACTGCACATGTTTAAATCATCTGCTTCTTTCAAACATGCATTTGTTAAGAAGAGCAGACTTGCTGGGAAACCATGCACCTGTCACATAGCAGTTGCAGTTACGATTATGGAAATCTAAAGATTGTACATATCATATTTTCTTTCTTTTGTTGAAAAAAACCTTGAAATATTTTGAGTTCTTATTATCTCTGCTTAATAGTCATAAGAAACAATTTTTATTTTTCTTCAAACCACATGTCCTAGACTCATACGTATTGAATTTTAATTAGTCTTCTTATAGAAAATCGTCGCTTATAATGTGTCGCTTATATAATCACTTGAAAGACCTTGAGTTATTTTTAGCCTTCTTTTGAAAACAAAAAAATGCATTTAAAATCGCAGCGCGTTTCAAAATACATTCAACTTTCTAACAAAACGACTAGTGCATTATTTCTAGATGTGTATTTAACTAGCATTTATTCGATAATTTGTTTATGATTTTTAGTTTTAAATATTTATTCTTTGTATTAATTATATTTAATTATCATTAAATATATTAATTGCTATGTTAAATTTCAATTTTTTTTTTCACAAAGTATTTACATTATGGAATTAGTAAATGTATTGTTAGAAAATTCTTTTCTTTAATATTATTTTAATTACACTGACTGTTATTTTTATTTATATTCTTTCAAAGTTCCGACTTTATTTTATTTACTCAAAGTGAATATTTTATTACGCTAACTTCAGTTCATAATTTAAATGTACTTCAGACTTTTATTTTTTTTTTTTCATTGAAGACTTAAATTTTTTTTAAATCTTATATCGTAATATTTTCTTATTATGAAGACATTTTAATATTATAAGAAATATTTTGGTTTCTAGTAAAAATTGTTATTTTAAATTTCTTTTAAAAAGTTTATTTAGTTTCTTATATGTATGTCAGGGTTGCACAAGAACTGCATTACTCTGGTCCATTGTTTATTTTAAAAATGATATGGTAGGTAAGAAAGGGGAAACAATTTTTTTTTGTTTGGTAAAAGATTAAAAAAAAAAAAAAAAAAAAAAAAAAATTGAAATGAAACCTTGTGATTTGCTGAAGTTTAATAAAAACTTAAATATCAGAAAATATACTTTATTTACCTTAATACAGCTATCGAAAAGGGCTGTTGTGACAATACATTGTATATATTTTATGGGCTTACAGGAAACACGCTCTTTAAAAAATGAGCTGTGATCGTTGCTAAATAATATATCCAGATGCGCAAACTATTTGAATCAACATTCAGTTATATGTACAAATATTTTCAGTCATGGATGTTAACAATTCGAAATATAGAAACCATTTTACTAAAAATATTTTTTTGTTACTGTTAAAATTGAACAAAATACTAAAGCACTTATGTTCTTTATCAAATTCTTTACTTTTTTTTTTTTTTCAAATTATTTATCAAATTCTTTACTTTATCAGTGAATGTTTGATAATTCTCAAGTATTAATTTTCAAGGCGGGTGGTGGCATCGAATTACATTAGTTAACACCACGGACTTGGATATACCCCACTCTGTGGATCCCCAATGTAAATAATTTAACCTCCTAAAATATTTTCATACTATATAAACTGATGATGAAATGAATGTTTGAATTTCTGGTAATGTGACTTATGTTATTTCCTTTCTATTACTGTAGCGTAAATTCTAAGTAATTAGAAACAAAATAAATATAAAACTCGTTTATGACGTAATTTTTTTTTAAAACTTTTTGAATACAATTTAAAAATGGTGTAATGTTACTAAAATATATATATATATGTCAGTGGCGTCTGTTAAAACATCGATTCAATATACGTTTATCGGATAGCATTCCGCATGGTTGAATATATTTATATGGTTTTATGGTTAGGAAGTATGTGCTTGCTTAATGATTAAGATAACGTCTTGACATTTGTGCCATTCCGGAGTTAGTTGAATGATTTGCTATTTTTTTAATCAGACAGCAATCACTGTGACGTTGGCTTCCCAGAATAGCTTCCGTTGGTCTTCCTCCACTCTTTGTTTTGTTGGCTATATTGATCTTTTTTTTTTTTTTTTTTTTTTTTATGTAAGAGGTTACTGTGGATGGTAGCAATTTATCTAAGTCTTGGCGTAATTATTCCACTGATCTTTGTATTCAGCATTATACATTGTTGTACTTAAGGGGAAACAGAAAACGAATTTCTTACTGAGATTTCGATTTTTTTTTTAAAGATTTAATATCAGTTTTTTTTAAACAGATTGTAAGTTCATTTGTTTAAAGAATAATTTCAGAATTATTTTGTTAAATTCGAGTTTCTTAATTGCTTTTATTTTCTGGTGTTAAAATAAATTGAATAAATATTTATTATATGTACAAACAAACTTGCTCATTGCTTCCAAGTTTCTGGTATTTTGTTTTATTTCTTAAAAATTTTTTTATCCTTGCAACTAAGCGAATTTTATTTGCAAAAAAAAAAAAAAAAAAAAGTATTAATATTTAATTTTGAATATCATTTGAATACCTTTTGAATATCATTCTTTCTTACAATTGTAATTATGAACTCTTGCTCTTTACTTGATAATTATATACACTTTTTGCTATTGTTTTTGTTTTACTACTTCATAATGCTTTTTAACAGCATTGTTTTTTGTATAGATATGTATTTGATATGCTTATCAACTTTAGGAGAATAATATTGCATTGACAATTAATGTTTTAATTTTCTTTCAAGGCAAAACGATTTTTAATTTATTTGATTGCATATGTCAACGTTTCATTTTTTAAATAAGCAATAAAAATATTACAATATAAATAATACATAATATTTATGTATTTTAATATACCTTATGTATTATTAAAAGTATTTCTTAAATTCACATTAATGTGTAGAAATTTTTTGTTAGACAAAGGAATGCTGGCATTTTTAATGTATTCACTTGGCAAAAGTTTGTATTATAGTAAAGTATTTGCATGATTAGGTCTAATTCATTTTTTGCTATTTAAAATTATATATAATTTTAATGAAAACATAAAACAAGCATATTGCAGTAGCAATTACATTTTTTTTTTGCATTGTATATTTTAGTAATCATATTGTATTTTTTAAAATTTTAGAAAATCTGAAGATGCCTTATTCCCTCCTGGCCAGAGGAGACACACCACATGTTATAACTATTGAAGAAAGCACAGATGATCAAGTGGTAAGTAATACGTAAAAGTTTTCATCCTGTACTAAAAAAAAATCTTGCTTATGCCTTTTACTTTTAAGCTTTTTATGAAATTGGTTTTAAACTGTAATTTTTACATATTTTTTTGTCTGTGTCTATATTTTTCATAAAAACCAAGCAAAGTTGTAAATTAAATATATTTCAAAAGAAAACTTTCAACTTTGTGGCAATGGCAGTAATCGTTAAATTAGATGCACATTTTTTTTTTTGTGAAAAGATAATAGTTGCTCCACAAATGCAATGTCATGAAATTAATGAATTGCTAACAAAATCAGTCAAATAAAACAATTAACATTTCACTATAGTTAAACTTTCATAAATATTTTGTTTTCTATCCTCTTATTAATAAAAATTTTTTAACTGTTTTTAAGAAACAAAATTCTTATTTGCATATTTTGCATGTGTCCCTTGCTAACAATGGGAGTTCAGTTTGGAGCATTGCTACAAAATCTAAAAGTAATCTTGTACAGATTTTTGAAAATAAAATACTTTGAATGATCATAAATGTTTGTTGCTTTTATAGAAATAAATCTTTTCACTTCATTAAAAAATTCGTTTTTATTTTTAATCTTGAAATGAAAACTTTTCCAATATATAATATTGTTCTTACTGAAAATTTCAAACCACCAGGATCTGTTGTTAATATCTTAAAATAATTTTGTCTTCTATTCATACCATCTTAGCTAAGGAATCATCTGCATGCTTATATTCTTAAACCTTTACTTCCAGGTTCATACTAAATTTTACCTTTTATAAGATCTTGGTAAAGTACTTTACTTCTTCAATAGCAAAGTTAAATTGCTATTGATTGTAAATTTTATTTTATTCCTTGTCTTAATTTATTATTTTTAGAACTTATTATTTTGTCTTGAAATTTTAATTTCCAAAAACACTTAAAAGTAATCCATTTGTTATGAGTTTAAACTATGATGTACTTAATATCAGAATGCAATTTATTGATCTTTCAAGGTCAAAGTATTCCACTAACCTCTCGTGTTGTCCATTTTCGTAGTATAATGAAATTTGTGCCGATTTATGGATGAACATTTATTAAAACATAATTAATTGCTGTAAAAAGTTGACTATACACACGTTTAAAAACAAATTAGAAATAAATAAAAAATAAAGCACAAAGATGTTTTAGTCTGAATTGCTGGGCTAAATCAAAACTACAATTTTTTTTATTTAACTATATGCCAAGGAAAAAAAAAAACTTTTGCCAAATATCTTCTGAGATATATCATTAATATATATATTTTCTGAAGTATATTATTCATTTTAGGAAGCTCATGGGTATTGTGAAAACCCCTGCAAGAAATGCTTGTACAATGTTGGCATCTTTCTCAGCTGTGGTATCCTACTTCTGCTTATCAAATGGTTTCCTCAATGGAGAGTATGGATGACCTGCCAGCCTTGCAGTGTGTCTACTGCAAGTGTACTTATTCTGAAAGTAAGACATGTATTAAATTATTTGTTTCCTTTCCCTCATTCAAAATATAAATTTCATTACCTTTTAAATGTATTTAGGTTTTTATAAAGTTAGCAATAATGACTGCAGTCTTACAATAGCTACATGGTGGCTGTGGGGCTGCAATGCCAGCTATGAAATTAAACTGTTTGTTTTTCCACCTCTGAAATAAATTTTTAAAAATCTACATAGATGCAAAATTGATTAAAATATGTATTTAATATAGTTGTGCTTTTTTTTAATGTAAGGAAACTTAACAAATTTTATATTGCAATTTTATGGGGGAGGGGGTAGTCTAATTTATTTTATATTTAATCTCAGAAAATTGGACATTTAGTTCCAAATATTTATATTCTTGGAGTATAATGTATTAAAAAAAAATATTTTATTTCAAATTTGATTGTGATTTTATTGTTACAGTTAAACCCTTAACAGTAAAATCACAATTATTGCAGTTATTTACTTCCATTGAAGATTTTTTTTTGTGTAGGAATGTTTTTGTAAACTAATTAAAACTATTATATACTAATTAAAAAAAAAAAAACTTAAATAACCTTTATAATTAGTTTTATAAGTTATTAAGTAAATTTAAATGTTGAATTTCCTTTAAGTGAGAAATATTCCTACTATTAATTTTAATTTGGGATTTCTTCTGATAGAACATTCCAAAATTAAATAACTATAAAGCAAGTTAGTCAGATGTACAGATAGTTAGCATTTATCACTTTTTTTTTTTAAAAGTTTTGTTTTCCTTTAATAGTTAATTATAATGCAAGTTGTTATAAATTTTATTTGTAGTTTTCTAATTTACTTAACTAAAATAAAGTTATTATATATATTATAAAATTTTGTAAAAATCAATTAGTTAACATCTATGAATTTTTGAAACAGGAGCATAGCTATTTTAAAAGAAAGTGTTCCCATTCATAAATTAAAACAATATTCATTGTAAAATATTATTGCCTATATATTTTTAATATCTCTATCTAATTGTCAGAAAATATCTTTCTTATGATCATTATACTAGTATATATGCAGTGTGAATATAAATTGACAGTGCATTATTCTGTAATGTATAATTTTTAAATGTTTCAAATTATTAAAATGAATGAAATTTTTTAAAATGTTAACGTTTACCTTTTCTTTGCAGGATATTCATGGCTCCATTACTGTTTTAAATGTAAAAATTGAATCGGTTGCATCCATACCTCCAGAGCTTGTATATTCTAGATCTGTCTCATCTATAAGCAGCCATAATCATGACTCAATGAATTTCAATTATGCTCCAGTAAGAAATTTTTACTTGACATTCAAGACCCGTTTAATTAATAATAATTAATGGGTTGATGAGTTTTATTATATACCTTTTTATAGTTAATTGTGAATATTTTTTTTTTTATTTTTTTACTTTTCTCAGCATATTCTGAAAGTAGTATTCAATTTTCATATTGGTAATTTTCTTTTGATTGTTTAATTGAATATATCACTCATGAGGAAATAATCATAAAAAAAAAATATTCAATTTTACATAAGTATATACTAAATAAGTATATATGTATGAATACAATTCAGATAATTATATATATGTATATATAGTCTATTTAAACTGCATATTTTGTTTTGTAGACTAGCTCATATCGTCATTTTATTCATAATTGTGTGAAATATGTTTGGGATTCCCGAGTGTGTTGCTTCAAACGATTAAGGTAAAAAAAATTTCCTAAATAAATAATTTAATTTTTTTATAATACTGATAGCGTTTAAAACTATTTATTTTTGTGTAACAAGATTATCTGAGATTATGCAGGGTGCCCACTTGAAACTTCCCTGATTTCAAATGTGAATTGTACAGAAAGTATGAGTCTTAGAGATATGCTCTTTTTGTGGTATCATGAATAGCAACACAGCGAGTTTATTTTTGCTGCAAAATTTTTTTCTGAAAAGTTAATTTTTGTTGTATGCATTTTTGATATGCCAAAATGCAAAAACTTTGCTTCTGAGATCCTGGACCAGATTGGCAACTCTCATAATTACGTAGAGTATGTGATATTCAGTGACAAATCAACATTCCCCATATCTGGAACAGTTAATCATCATAATGTTTATATTTGGGGTTCAGAACAACCTAACATTGTTTGGGAACATGTCAGAGACAGTGACATAATAAATATGTAGTCTGGTCTGATACATGACAGAATCTCCATACCATTTTTCTTCATGGAAACAATCATAACTGGTTCCATTTATCTTGTCGTGCTTGGGAATTTTGATGTTTTTACAACTATTCCCTTTGCAACCAAATGTGATATTCCTGCAGAATGTTGCCCCAACACTTTAATTCAGACATTCGTTGTTCCTTAGACAAAATATTTACACAGCAATGAATCGGATGAGATGGACCCATTGCTTGGTCACCATGTTCTCCAAACATATCTTCTCTTCCTGTGGGGCTATTTCTATTTCCCTCTAGTTTGGGCTATATCAGGCTACACTACACCCAGTATGTGAGGCTTGTGATCTCCTCCACAGAATTATGGAAACCATTCAGTCACGCCTGACATGCTGTGCAACATGAACTAGTACTGAATACTGACTGATATTCTGCGATCTACGAATGGAGTCCATATTGAAGTGCATATAGACACAAATAAACTTGTGTTGCTGTTCATGATACCGCAAAACCACATATCTCTAGAATTCAACTTCCGTACATTTGACATCATTGAGGTTTCATGTGGTCACAATTTTTATATATTTTAATTTATGTAATCATAAAATCTGTGTACAAATTTTATGAAAACATTTCCAGTTCAGATATTTCAAAATAGTTTATTTAAACAAAAAATTTTACTTTTTAATTTAGATTGAAATTAATTAAAATGTTCACATTTATTTATATAAAAAGTGCCATTCAATGTTCTTTTTTATGTAACTGCCAGAACTTAAATACATTTACAAATAAATATTCATATTTCATTAGAGGATATGAAGGATTACCATGTACTGAATTCTATGAGAAGTTCCAGGGTCTATCTGCATCAGAGGAGGAAGAAAAGTGAGTACAGAATTGTTTGATAAATTTTTTGGATTTTTGTGTGGTTACTATATTAATGACAATTCTAATTTATACTTATATAATTTCTTTCTGTGCTTTAGGCGTGAAATGTATGGACCAAATAATATTAGTGTTGAAGTTAAATCCTATGTTGACTTATTTTTTTTTGATGAAGTAAGATCTTTCTAGTCATTTTTTAAAACTGTCAAAATCTAAAATAGTTTTTGCATTATATGAATATTTAATAATTCCCAAATCTGCAATATATCTAAATAGTTCTTAATTTACTAAAACTATGTTAAAATATTATATAGATTAATAAATTTTAGTTAAAACAGTTAAAATTGTTTTATTTTAATTTTATGATTAAATTTGTTGTATGTTGTTCTTATTTAATCTTACATTATTTTATATTCATGTACTATTTCATATACTCGTCAGAAATGAATCGATATTATCTCTATAGTACATATCCTAATGAATGTTAATCAGGTATAATTTTATGTTACAAAGTACAGATTAATATACTAAATTCTAATTTGCAAATTTTTGAATTTAATAGTTGGTACAGTCTTATGTTATTTCATATCTGTATAGTTGTGGATTTATGCATGCATTCACAATTGTTTTATGAGTAGCAGAAATATATCATTTGAATTTTTTCAAAAATATTAAAGTGAAGAATTTCAATACATGTTATTAAAATTTTGAATTGTAGAAAAAAAAAATCATTAAAAGTACAGTTGGAGATTAATGAAACTTAATCATGTTTGGAAATGTGTTAATTGCAGTTTGTTCTTTTCATTCTAATTTAATTAAAAGATCCAGTTTTTACTGAAGTTTTGGTTATTGATCAGATAGATAGGAAATTTAAACTCAGATAGATAAACATAGATTAAAAAGGCATAGACATAATTATTCATCAGATAGATAAACATAAGAAATTCTGAGGAAAACCATACCTTCTCTGTAATATCAATTTTACAAATATTCAGAAATTTTAATTTGTTGGTGAATACCAAGGGATAAGTAAATAGATGAAATTAGCATCTATAATTTTTAGCTTAAAACACAAATCTGAAATATAATCAAATTCTGGAAATAGAATTCAACATGTAATAAAAATTTCTGTAAAACAGAGAAAAATCAAAGATTGATGGGTAAATTCTTATTGTAGTTGTTTTGATATTTATTGTTTTTTATTTTTAATTTTTTTATGTGTAAATTTTATTATATTAGTTTATTTTTATTATGCATTGAAACTTTAAGGCAATTAAATAAACTTTTAGAAATTTTTAAGAGTTGAATAATCTTAATCTATCCAAGCATCATGTAAAATGTAATGAAATAAGATCAAATTTTTTTTCCCTCAATGTACATTTATTTATTGTCTTGATTTAATATCAATATTAAAATTTCATTTTTTTAAACTTTAAAATAATTGGTATAATAAGAAATTATGAAATCAGTTCTTTTGCAATATAATTATGTGTCTAACTCTCACTTTTCATTGCACATTAGTGAATTTTTATTAAGAAAATTTTAATATTTTCCACTTTTATCATGAATACCTATTTTAAGTCTGTTAAATAAACATACATATATAAAAATAGAAAATCTTTCTATATAAGCTGTGTCCAGATGTGAGCACATGGACTGAATGATTGAAAATCTAGTTCACTACAGTTTTAATGAATGTCAAAGCACACGTTCTGTGAACGGGTGTGCTTGGCTTCATTGATCTGTGTTTGGTATGTCATAAAATCCTTTTGATCCGCCAAATGATAACTATAGCAGTGCTTATTTTCCTGATTTTATGTAGACATAGAAAAATAACAGTTGTTGTTCAAGTCTGGATGTAGCTTATCTTAATTTTCTATTACTCAAGCTCATTTATAGGAACATAACTTTCAATTTTTTTGCTAAAAATATATTGCTTGATGTTTAAAATTCCCATTTTTAAAATTATAAATTAATACATTTATGTACATCTTGTATTTTTATTAACTGCAAAATAAGATTGTTTTAATATTAAAACATTAGATAATATTTACTGTAATGATATAGTGTGTAATTTAGTAATGATGTAATTATTATTTGTCCTAGGTTCTGAATCCATTTTATATATTTCAAGCATTCAGTGTGATGCTTTGGTTGTTTGATGACTATGTTTTGTATGCAAGCTGCATTGTAATCATAACATTGGTGTCTATTATGGTTACCCTACGTGATATCAGAAAGGTATATTATATAATTTAATTTTGCCTATTTTATGTAGCATAAAAATTAATCTTATTCCTAAATTGCCAAATTCTTGGATATTCTATGATTAAATATATGTACTTGCATTAATTTCCTTTTCTTATTAATTGTTATCTAATTTATTGCTTATATTGAGATTCTGCATGGTCTATTATTTAGTATCATATCTGATGCATTATTGCTAAATCAGGGTAAATTTGATTGCTTGAAAAGAGAATACTTTGGCTATTGAATAAAAGTAATATTTATTTTCAGAATCAAACCACTTTGAGGGATATGGTGTCTCGTTCCAATTCTGTTACGGTTACAGTACGTAGAAAAAGATGGAAGTAAGATATTTAATTTTGTTATAAGAACTTACGGTATTAGTAGCAATTTTATGTATTAAGTCAGATCTTTTAATTTATGAAATTCAAAAATTATGAAGAAGAAATTGTGTGCTGATGTTAGTAGCATTGATCTTATAGAAAAAGTACTAACATCTTAAATTTTTATAAATCTTGCATAGGTGTTCAAGTTAGAGAGAAATAATTATTTTAGTTTGAGTTGTATTCCAATGAAGGCAAAGATCGTGTCATTGCTATCAGTTTACAAATTCTGGTGCAACTTAACTTGGACAATTGCACATTTGTTCCATTTGTGCTTGAATGTTATTAGGAAATGTTGAACAGTGCAGTTATTAAAATTTGTAAAAATGTAGGTAATACACAAACAAACTTCCTTGTGGTTAAATATGAAACATGTAAAATTTCACATTAAATTTATTTTATTTATTTATTTATTTTTTTTTTTTTTTTGCAACTTTCATTTGAGGAATCTTAAATGATATTTGAAACTATCTTCCTTGTTCACAGGTTATCTGATCTATAAGATATGATTTGCAATTTTAAATACGGAAGAACGTGCATCTTAATGAATATTTGACTTAATTTTACTACAAGTCTACTATCTTTAAATTTTTAAGATGCTTATTAAAATCCAATAAATAGCTTAAGAAAAGTAAAATAATATGGTTATGTTTAATATATTTCTTTAAAAAACTGATGAGTTTTATTCATTCAATGATGTAATTTTCATTTTGATATATAGTTGTCCCATTTTTTGTTTTCAGCCAATTGTACATTTTTATTTTGCATTTAGATTGTCTACTTATATCTCTACCACTTGGCATGTAAAAATTTTAGAATTATCCATCTGTACAATGGATTACAATTTCTGTTGTCCATTTATGCTGTTTAAATTCTTTTTTTTTCTTATTCCTGTTTAGTACATATTAAGCTATCGTAATAAAATTAAAAGCTTTTTTTTTTTGTTTCTTAGCTTTTGAAGAAATTCCATCGTCGCATTTGGTACCAGGTGATGTACTGGCTATTCCTCCTCATGGTTGTCACATGCCATGTGATGCTGTACTGATTACTGGCAACTGCATTGTAAATGAAAGCATGCTGACTGGTAAGTTTTTTTTTCTTTTTTTATACAAACTTAAATAAATTCTACTAAATTCTTATTTTGTTGAATGTTTCTGTTATAAGGCAAATGTAGTCTTAATGACTCATTTAAATCATAAATAACTAAAGTTGACTCTAATATTAGATGAAAAAAGTAAATTTTTTTGTATATCCCTAGGTGAAAGCGTTCCAGAAACCAAGACGCCTTTATCAAAACATGAGGATGAATTTTATTGCCCCATTACTCATAAAAGACATACCTTGTTTTGTGGAACAGAAATTATTCAAACTAGATATTATGAGAATAACAGAGTGTTGGCTGTTGTTGTGAGAACAGGTAAATTTATTTAGTTACTACTTTCGAGGATACTTTGATACGAGAGGAATACCTTACTTTTACCTACTTTCAAGGATAAATGAGAGTGAAATATACTAAAAAAAAAAAAAAAAAAAAAAATGCATACTGTGCATTGACATTATGTATTGCAATGCATATTGTATTAACATAGATATTTGTGCTTCTATAAATGTACTTTAAACCCATTTTAACTGCAGAAAAAATTAGGGAAAAATACATAAGGATAATTAAAGAATACAAAAACAATGTTTGGATAATGTAATTGATTGCAAAGCAGCTTCTATAAATTTCTTAATTTTTGTCTTTAACTTTGTTTTTATTAAATTAATCTAAATTACTAAAAAAAAGTGTATTGAATAATTCTAAAGATCCAAGGCTGAATAAAATTTTTCTAAAAATGAGTTTTTTTTTTCCTCCAACTTAGTGAATTTATTTGAATTGTAGAAACTTGTATAATAAACAATTCTATTTTTAATAGAGGAATAGTTTAATTACATTTACCATTACATCTTTTAGTAAAAATATGTCTTAAAATTTCCTTTAGTAAATTAAAAACTGAATTTTAAAGAATGGTTAATTGAAAACTGTTTTTATTTAAATTTTCCAGGATTTTCTACTGCCAAAGGAGAGTTAATTCGATCCATTCTTTTCCCCAAACCACTGGGTTTCAAATTCTATAAAGATTCCTTGAAATTTGTTGTTCTTCTTTTCTCTATTTCTGCTTTTGGAATGGGTTATTCTATTTACTGCTATATTGACAGAGATGTAAGTATTAGAATTTTTTTTTTTTTTTTTATGAATACTTGTTAGCAATTTTATTCTTTTATAATTTTAGTTTTAGTATTAAAAAAATAGTATTTTACTTAATCTTCTTTTCATAGTTATATCAGCAACTAATGCAAACAGTTCTGATAGTTAATTTTGTTCTTCTTTTTAGTCACCTGTTGGCCAAACAATTGTTCGTGCTTTGGATATCATCACTATCGTAGTTCCACCAGCTTTACCTGCAGCCATGTCTATAGGAATGGTGATTGGTCAAAATCGGTTAAAGAAGAAAACAATATATTGCATCAGCCCTCCCAGAATTAACATTGGTGGAAAACTGAAGTTAATATGCTTTGATAAGGTAATTTAATTTTTATTTAAGGAATTCTATGCTAAACAGTTCTATAAACATTGAGTTCTAGTTGCGGTTATCATATCAATCTTGTATTTGTATTTTAAAATTAATCTTGTCTCATTTTTACAGTAATATAACTTCTTATTTGTAACTAATTTCTTCTTCCAATGCATTATTTTATTTAGTAAATATATTTGTTTTTAATGTATGATTGTACTATGTGTAAGTTTTTATATTTATAATTGCAATCTATATCACCTTAACATTAAATGTGACAAGTCAACCATTACCAAGTTTAAAAATTTATTTTAATCATTTAATCTAGTAAAATACATGCTTTGAAAGATTTTAGTAATCTTTATATAAAAAAAAAGTAAATTAATAGAATTGATTAAATGTTTCTTATTTTAATTATTAAAACTTAATTTTTTTTTTATATTTCAGACTGGAACTTTGACCGAAGAAGGATTAGACTTTTGGGGTATTATTCCTACAGTTGTTGGAAAGTATGCATATATTTTATTTCTAATAATATCAATATTGATTGCATCAGAATTATTATTTAAATATCTAAATTATTCTATACTTTTCCTTAAATTTGGAAAGGCTAATCAAATATTAATAGTTTTTACATTTGTTTAATTTAAAGCATTCAAATAATGAGTTATTTACACATCAATTATTAAAATAATTTTTACATTAAAATTCTTTTAAATTAATGCATTGAATTATTAATAAAGATAAGATATATGCATTTAAATGTATGTGCTTTAGCAAGATTTGATCAGCAAAAATTGTGCGACGTAGAATTTTATTTCACTCTCTCATAGAAAATGAAACTTGATTTTTGAAAATATTTTTAGTTCCCTTAAATTTAATTGTAAATTTTTTTTTTTTTTAAATGTTTTCAATAACTTTTTAGATTCAAAGAACTGCTACATGATGTTTCTACTCTTTGTGATCGTGATCCTTTTAAAATTTGTATGGCTGCATGTCATTCTCTTACTGTCATTGATGATGAAATACGGGGTGATCCTATGGATCTAAAGATGTTTAATGCAACAAAATGGGTATTTATCTTTTGTCTATATAATATTTTCATTAGCCTTTATAGGAGGAAACTTTAAATCTAGGATAATTTAAATAAAGTTTACAAATTTTCCTTTTTTATGTGGATTTATTGTAATAAAAATAATAAATAGTAATTTAGCAAAATTACACATTCCAAATTTGTAGTAAAGTAAATTTAGAGAAGATGCATTAAAAAAAAAAATCCTATAATTCAGTGTAAAAAATTGTCAGCTAATTGAATCCCATTCTAAAATATTAAGATGCTATTCTTTGGAAAAATTGTTTTTGCATTCATAATAAAATGCTCATACACTTGTAAAATGTTATGATCTGAATGAATATTATTGTTTTATATTAAATGTATGCTATGAAAAAGAATTTTCATTTTCTTGTGTTCAATTGATTTCTAGGAACTTGAAGAGCCTGGTTCTGATAATACTAAATTTGATCTACTGAATCCTACTGTAATACGTCCATCCATGAAAAGGTCATCCAAGATTTCTAATGGACTTGATGGAGGAGATATAATTGTAATTTGAATAATATTTTTTGATTAGTACATGTTTGGAGTGAATAAAATAATTAAAACATTTTTATTCTTAAAAATAACAAATCAATTTAGTGTTTCTAGTTACATAAAAATATTTAATAATATACTGTAAATATGATATTCTAATGATCTTTATTATAAAATAAACAATTAGTCTTTGATGTGGAATTAATTTGAATTAAAGTATTTCTGAAAATATTGTATTAAGTGGTTTTAAAGTAAGATTTTGAAACTAACTAAAATAGCCATTAGTTGCAGTTAAATAATTTTATGTCTATAAAAAAATGTAATGTTTATTTTTGTTTTAAAATGGATTTTTAATATATATTTTGTTTAAATTATCTTATGAAATGTAATTGATGTATATTTTGTGCTTTCCTAATAATTGGTTTATTTTCTACTAGGCCCAAGACACAAGCTGTGATGATAAACTAATTAGCTTTCCTTTATCTCCTACTAAAGATAATTCAGTTCTTGATGAAGTTAGTATTTTTATTTTAATTCTTAAAAATATTATTTTTATGTACAATCTTATTTTTTTTATGATTATTATTGAAATAAAAGATGTGGATTCTTCTTTTCTATGCTAATTTTGATGTTTTTATAGATTAAATATTATATGTTATTGGTTCTTATTTAATGTTATTCTTTTCTCTCCTTCCATTTTCATTCTGAATTCATAAATTGTTATAATAAGACTATAATTCACACTGTGTATTTGACGATGCTAAAATGACGAATTTCTCGTATAAAGAAAATGCATACTTTTTGCAAAAGTTTAAATCTGAATAAAAAGTAACTGTATTTAATACATTCTGTTGCTTTTTTTGATACTATGTGTGTGCGTTTATTTTTTATATAATGTTTAATTAGTGAAATCATTTGAATGATTTCCTGAATAATTTATATGTAGTCATCTAATGATTTAAACTATACTGCCCTCTAAAAGTTTAGGAACAACATGTTTTTTGAAGCTCACCATAAAAAAAATGACAGTAACAATGAAATTTATAGTTTATATAAATGATAAAAATGAACTTTATGCAAAAACGATAGCTACCACTTTTTTTTTTTTTATAGAAAAGAACGGGTATATATGAGTGAGAGAAAAATATACAAATATCAGGTTTTCGTAATTACACGTGTAACTTTTGTTGATTTACAACTTTTGTTAGCAGATTTGTTGCCAATAGGCAGTGGGGTTCCGCAATGTCTGAGATAAGCCGTTTGCCCGATTCGTTAAGGTGTCGGTCGGATGGATGGAAATAGGGTTGTCCCAGGCTTATGCTGCTAGGTGTCTTAATGTGCCTCGCAGTGTGGTCCACCATCTCTGGAATCAATATCAAGCCGAAGCTTCTGTATTCAGAAGACATGTTCCAAGTCGACCACGAGCAACAAACACCTGCAGAAGAAGAATTTGTAGCTCTTTCAGCCCAAAGGCGAAGAAGCATTTCTGTGCTGCTACTTGTTGCAGACCACTCTGTAGTATCAGGGAGAAGAATATCCGTTAGTACGGTGCGAAGGAGTTCACTATTCAGGTCTCTATGCAAGGTGATCAGTTGTGCTTGTCCCCCTCAATGGAATGACAAAGAAGGGCCCTCTTATCTTGGGCAAGAGAACACATTTCCTGGACCAGACAGCGATGGAGAGCGATTTAGGACGTTTGCTGATCTGGAGAGAACAAAGCACCAGATACCATCAATCCAACACTGTTGAAAGACACAGTTACCAAGGTGGTGGAATAATGGTTTGGGCAGGGATCTCACTCGATGGTCACACTGACCTGTATGTGTTCCTCGGAGGAACTATGACTGGTTTATGATATCGAGAGAAGATCCTTGATCCATATGCCGGAGAAATTGGCAATTTTTTCATTTTGTTGGATGACAATGCACAACCTCACCGAGCTGTAGTTGTTGAGAAATATCTTGAGGGTATTGGTTTGGAGAGAATGGAATGGTCAGCTCGATCTCCAGACCTGAATCCGATAGAGCATCTTTGGGACTATTTTGGTAAACAGGTTCTTGCTTTAAATCCTTCTCCAAGGTCTTTAGGAGAGCTGGAACAAAGTTTACTCAGTGTCTGGTCTTCGCTTCCCATTTCAGTAACCATCAACTTAATTGACAGCATGGAAAGTCGATGTTGCCAATGCATTCAAGCTAGGGGGGACATATCCCTTATTAAAACTCATTTCTGTTATGTTTTGATGACATTTTACTGCATAAAACTGTGATTATTATTTCTTCCAAGAATGGACTTTTCCAGCGAGATTGCTTTTTTTTTTTTTGTTAAAAATCATTTTTATGTTTCTCTTATGTAAATTTCTATGTTGCAGTCAATACATAACTGTTTTGAGCACATGTCATCCAAATTTGGTGTTTCTACATTCATTCATTTGCAAATTAGGTGCAAAAAAAATCGGTTGTTCCTGAACTTTTGGAGGGTAGTGTATTTACTGTAATAAAACAGAATTAATTTGAATGTTGTCCAATTTACTTAATTTTTTAGACTGCTTTTCATTGTTTTAATACTATATTAAAAAATTAAGATCCAGTAATTAAACATAAATTTAGTTTTAAAGATTTCAGCTAATAATAAATAAAATTATTTAATATATTGTAATTCATGTGTAAAGTTGTTGGAGGAAAAGTTAGACATAAATTTTCAATTTGTAAAAATTAAAAAAAAATGTTAATTAAAATTTAAAAGTTAATGTTTAAAAGGGATTATATGCATTCATATTTCTAAATAATCTTGAATCTTTTTGTATATTTGATTTGAATTTTATTGTATTTAATTTTTTGAGACATTGCTCGCATAAATAAAATATTAAGATACTATTTTCTAAAAATTGAAATTTATAGAAATATCCTACTCATTTATTCAGAATCCTTTACATACAAGTGAAACTGCATGTAAAGGATTCTGAAAGTCAAACTCTATTTAAAAAGTATCTTGGTTGGCTGTGAGTAAATTGGCACTTTGCATATCTCTTCTAATAATGGTTTTCCATTATTTGTCTTGCCACCCCTTTTTTTCAATGAAAAAAAAAAAAAAAAAAAAAAAATATTACCTAGTGTCTTTCCCCTACCCCGCAGAAATCTACATATTTTAAGAAATCAAACCGAAATGTATCTTTTTCCTATATCTACAGCTTAAAACATAGTTAATAAAAAATATTTTTGTTTTTATGTGTTGAACATCAGCGGGCCTCATTTACCGCTGTACCACTGATGTATCCTACTGACAGGTGAGAACAGTGACTTGTAAGACTCCTTCTAGGGTAACTACCCACATTTGCATTTTGTATGGAAGTGAATCCAGAAGTAAATCTCCCACCAATAATCTGATTATTGATGCAAGACACTTTTACAGACTTTTAAAATTTCAATCTGCTTTGAGTCTCCTCGTTTCTGAAAAGGGACTACAACAATGCTGCCAGCAGATTGGAACTCTGGCTTTCCTGAATGCTAGCATGCACATTGCCACTGGGCCACAAATCAGGCAATATACCTTGAAGCTTGGAATTATAGAATTATATTTTTGAAATCAGCTATAGTATCATTTGCATTACTTACAGAAAAGATAATTAAGGATAATACAAAAATTAAAAATAGCACTAAAAATTATTGTAATGAAAAGGAGGAGTTTGATGATGGATAATGAATTCTGGTCAATGGAGTCTACCAATGAATTCTCTCCTATTTTTGTTAACAGTATTTTAAAGTCACTGTGAATCATTTTCAATAAGTTTTACTTTAATTTTACAAATTGATTTAGAAAATATTACACTGTGTTGAACCACAGATGAAACCATGCAGGAATAGTTTTTCTAAATTATATCTTCTCTTTCTTTTTATGTTGCTGATGGCCAATTGGCTTTCTGGTCGGTACCATAAACTTCAGCTTTGAATCCTGCCAGGGGCCATGAATGTTTGTTAGTCGTTCGGAACCCATGTTAAACTGTAGGTCCCTGTCTAAGTAGCGTAAAGTGTGCACAAAATGACTGTAGAGCGACAAGCCTAATCAATACTTTTATGTTTTAATTACTTTCTTTTTTTTTTTTCAGTATTACCCAGTTTAGAGCCAGCTGTTTAAAAATTAAAGTGATTACCAAGATAATTTTTTTCTTTTAAATCAATTTTAATGTTTTTGTTATATTCAATTTGTTATGATGTATGAAACAACATTGTTAAAAAAAAAAAAAAAAAAAATGCAACAAAACAGAGATATAAAATAGTTTTTGATGGACTATATTTTTTTAATGATATGATTCATGTTGTAGTATAAATACGCTTATCGAATTAGATTAACTTGGATACTGTAGTATTAAAAAATGGCCTGCTCCCCCTTCCCAAAAGTCCTAAATATTTGCAATCATTAGAATATTATGACAAATTTGTTACTTAGTAATTAATCATTTCAATTTATAGATGCCTTATGAAGTAGGGATAATTCGTCAATTTCCTTTCTCCTCTGGTCTTCAACGGATGAGTGTTATCTGTAGGACTCTGGGATCACGCCATATGGATTTATACTGTAAAGGAGCTCCAGAAAAAATATCATCATTGTGCCTTTCTGAAACAGGTAAAGGATTTTATTTTTTTGAGTTTTCCCTATGAAATTCAAATTTTATTTTTCATTAAATTTGTTCTTAATTTTCTGTAGTAACAAATAGCTTTACAGAAAATTTAATAATTGAAAAGTAAAATTTTCCAATATTATTCTTCCCTTTTACAATGTAATTCTTGATATCAAAATCTTATGTAATTTTCAGTTTTTATAGATATTTTTTAAAAATTGTAATGTACAATGAAAATATTATTCCTTAGATTTATTTAATAGAAAATATCCAGATTGCAATAAGAAATCTTTTTGTAATCATTTATTGAAGGGGACTGCAGTTTTTTTAATAAAATTGTTAAATTTCTTAAGTTGTAGTATTATATTTAATATTTAATGCATTATGCGTTCGTGATTAACATTTATTTCTTTATCAATTTATTTTTTTTTAACATGTTTACATAGAAGACATCATTAACAGGGTTGTAATACTGGTGTGTATGTATACTTAGTTAATTTTAATTATTGATTTATTTATATTTTAGTGCCAGTCAATTTTCCTGAGTTGTTAAAAGACTATACACTACAAGGATACAGGGTTCTAGCTTTAGCTCATCGTAAATTAGACCCCAAACTTAGTTGGCATCATGCTCAAAAATTAAACGGTAAGGTGACATTGGAAATATTTCCTATATGGTTTTGAATACATTATTCTTAAGCTACGCTTATGATGAAAACCTATTTAAATTTAAATTTTTAGTGATCAAGTTGAGAAAGATTTAACATTTTTGGGCTTGCTGATCATGCAGAATACTTTGAAGCCAGAAACCACACCTGTAATTAAAGTCCTAAAAGATGCTAAAATTCGGTGTGTTATGGTGACAGGTATGATAAGTTTGCTAGTATTTATATTTTTTTATATCTTAGAAATTATGTGGTTAATTAATGTTTTTCTCTTGAATAGGAGACAATGTGATGACAGCAATGAGTGTTGCTAGAGACTGCCACATGATTCCTGAATCTGACAGAATAATTGTTATCAATGGTGTAGCTCGTGATCATGAGAAGTCTGCCCATCTGAGTTTTGAGTATGCTGAAACTTTAAACTTGAGGAATTCAAATTCAACTATTTCAGAAGCTATCTCTGCAAATGGTGATATGAGTCCAGTCGTAAGTAGTATTGAGCATGGATAAAGAAATATTGCATTTGAAATAATACAGCATTTGGAAATATAATATGTATTTAGTTATACTTTATCATTTTGTGGACAATAAATAAAATTTTTGGATTATTATTTGTAAAAAATAATTATTTAGTGATGTATTGAAATTAGCAGCTTTTGTTTATATTTACATTAAATCTGTGTTAGAATTTTTAGTGTGACGATTATTTTATTGAAAGTTTCTTAATATTTCCATATATTAAAATCTGATTTTATTTTAGGTGAAATGTTTAAATAATATTAATATATTCATCTCTTGCATTATTTTTCGACTTGAACCCTTTTTTTTAATCTTTAATTTTTTTCCTCGTATAGTATTTAAATTTTAAGTTATTTTTTGGAAATTAAATCAAATTTTTAATTTAGCTTTCCACATTTGTTGATGCTATACCTCAACATTATCATTTTGTAATGGATGGAAAAACTTTTGGGGTTATCCGTAAATATTTTCCTGAAATGTTGCCAAAGGTAAATATATTTGTTTATTGAAATGTGTATAAATTTTTGTTTAATTATTATTACCTTTTATTTTGTAACTTTAGAATTGCATTCTTAATGGTAGTTTTATTTTTAGATTCTTTTACGTGGAACTGTTTTTGCTAGAATGGCTCCTGATCAGAAAACTCAATTAGTAGAATCCCTTCAAAATATTGGGTAAATTGTTACATGAACAATTTTTTTACAAAACTCTATATTTTATAGTTGTGTATTGTTTTGACCTTTTTTTTATCAATAAGTTTTAAATTTTACATTAATTTTTAAATTCTTATATTTGTTTAATTGGGAAAAATTGTGTTTTACAAAAATTTCGTCTCATTGCATCTATTTAAATATAAATTTTTTTTTTTTAGAAAGGCTTTATTATTTCTTAATTTCCAAGTTATTTAAGCAAGATTCTCTGTAATTTATTTTTGCTTCTTTCCTGTAACAATGTTTTTTTTTTTTTCATAAATGAAACAAAATGTCCTTTGTCCCAGAATGCCCTTGGTCCCATGATTTTTTTTTTTTTTTAATATTAGTTTATAATATTAATACATTTGCTGGAAATAATATTGATAACTAATTCAATTTATAAGTCATCCAGATACTTTAATTATTGAATTAGTTTTGGGGAAATTTTTATAATAAGAATTTTAACAAATATTATAATCATTGATGCATAAAATTTTTTTTTAAATATGTATATTTTTTCAGTTATGTGGTTGGAATGTGTGGTGATGGTGCTAATGACTGTGGGGTAGGTTTTTAACAAACATATTACATACTAATATTTTTAACCTTAACACCTTCAATTTTTCATTAAATTAGTGTAATCTTCTAATATTGTAACAATTTTTAAATATCTTGTTGAATAAAGTAAAAGTTACAAATTTATTCCATGTATTTGAGGTATGTTTTGAATTTCTTTTAAAAGTAAAAACTTTATTAATTACCATTACTTTTACTACTTTTTTTAAATTTAAAAACTTATACTAATCTAAATATACTTTTTAGGCTTTGAAAGCTGCAGATGTAGGAATATCATTATCTGATACGGAGGCCTCTGTTGCAGCACCTTTTACTTCCAATATTCCTAATATTAGATGTGTTCCCATAGTGATAAGGTAATTATTAGAATTTATTGTTTAATGTTACTCGCCTTTTCGACCAATAGGAATCGTTCCATAAGGACTGGGAGACCAACAGCGACTCTTGCTCGCTTTTCTTCTTACTAACCCTTTACCTACTTTTATAAGTTTTAGGTATACAGCTAGATTCAATATCTAGCCTCTTATTTCTCAACAAAGAGCAAAGGATTTAAATTTAATTCTCTTTAATTACTCTAACTATAATATACTTTTTAAATTCTGAGCTATGGCTCATATTCAATTATATCATTAGTTCTAACATATTAAATATTAAACTCTAACTTCTCTTTATGTTTTAACCCTTTTAAGAAATATTTTATTATAATTAATTAATTAAGCAATAGGAGGTGTGGGTTAGTTTTTCTCCCTAGGTACTCCTCAAACACACAACCTTTGTCAGAAATTCCATGTAAAGCTTTGGTTCGCATTTTTTAAATTGACATAATAAAGAAATTAATTAGTAAATGTGTTATATTTCTATAGAAATTTTTTTCAGATATTTTTTTTTAGTTCATTATATAGTTTGCAGTAATAATAAATTTTTGATAAATTATATTTAACAAAATTGTGATTGTATTTAATTTTTTCAGAAAATTAGATACAGTTCATTTTGTAGAACTTGTATGTAAGATATACTTAAGTAGCAATCTGCTTAAAGAAAAGCTATTTCATAAATTTTTGAAGTGCAGTGATATCCAAGTAGTAAATTTTAAGAGTGATGTTATATTGTTTTAGTTAAACAATTCTGCAAACAAGTTAATTATAATTCTATTAATAATTATAAAAATTAATTTGTTTGATTATATATATTAGCTCTTGAAATTATATATTTTTTTGGTTAATTTTTACCTTCTTATTTGTACTTGTTTTATAATTTTTTTCCTTACACAGGGAGGGAAGGTGTTCTTTACTTACCTCATTTGCTACCTTCAGATTCATAGCCTTATACAGTTTAACTCAATTTGTATCAGTTCTCATCTTATACACGGTAAGTTGTATCTTACTTCCATGTGTTTCGCATTAGGAATTGTTTTAAAAATTAATAGACTAACATGGTTTTAAGGTAACATCAGACTTTAAAACTTTGCCTATATTTTGAATATCTCAATAATATATAATTAACATGCTTAAAAATAACTTATTATTTCTGAGGAATTTTTATAAATTATTGTCGTGAAAAAAATTAAAATTATGTAATGAAAATGCACATACATTCAAAATTCATTTTTTATAACTTTTTCATATTTGTCAGATTTTTAATATTACTCTGTATTGGTATTTACAAATTGAGAGTTATCTGAGAGTATAACTGTTGGCAGAAATAACTGCAATTCATTTTTTATAAAATAATCTTAAAGATTTTATTTTTAATTCATTTTTTTTTCAATTTATGCTATTTATCCTTTTTTAATGTATGCATTCATATTGTAAGTGTTACTTAAATTCTTAAAATATACTTGTTTTAGAATTTTTGAGTGAATAATGTCAGGAAGGTGTGTATCTAATAATGCAATATAACTTTGTATTGGGGAATGTAGTTAATTAAAAATTAATTCCTGAATTCAGTTTTCTGCCAGTAATTATTCTTCAGAACTTAAATGTAAATATAGTTAACTGGCAAATATTAAAAAGATAAACTAATTGAAGTATGGGTTTCTGTATTATTACTGTACCCAAATAAAGAGCTGTGCTACTATTTTGGCCTAGAAGCTGCGTGTAGTGACATGCGGTCCACACCCGTGGGTGGCGGCGCAGGTGGCTCTTCGTGCCGTGGGCTAGAAACAGTCATAACGACTGGCCAAATCCTGCAATCCCATCTCGCCTCCCTCCCTAGGCGTAGGCCTTCAAAGCCATGGGGGATCCCCCTTTATATTGATTAGGCAAAATAGTTTTAAAGGTTTGTACTTTTAGTTTGAAAGGTTTGTATGTGCCGTCAAAGGTGTGTATGGTACAAGTTTGCGTAAGTATTGTTCATTCAATTGGTTATTTTTAACATCTTCTTTATCTCTGATTTTTTTCATTTTGAAAGATTTATCACAACCAATGAAATTTTATTATCAAACCTTAATAAAGGATGCATTCGAATGTTTCACTTTTATAGATAAAAACAAAACTCCTATTTTCTAATATTTTAAGGTGGTTTTTTTTTATTATTATTATTTCATTTTTAGCAAGCTGCAAATAAGCTTTTCAATGTGCTAAGAATTAAAAAAATATATGAGAATCATAAAAATATATAAGAATCATAAAAATGACTCTAGTTTTATAAAACTATTTTATGTATGTTTCAACTTATGTACTTTGCTGTTGCTCAACTTGCAGTTATGAGCCTCTTGTTTTGTCCTTGCAAGAAATTGCTTATGCTGACATTATTCAAACTCATGGGATAGACTTCCATACTCAATCTATTATTTTTTATATATCCTTATAAAATTCTTGCTGGCTTTTCATTTGGACCAGGGTATATGTTTGCTGGTTTTTTGACCCAAGTTCCTCCTGGTTGTTCTTTGTACTGGCATGGCCAAAAATAACTCAATTCTCAGTTTGTCTTTCATAACAGAAATGAAAAGAATAAAATTGAAAAGGATGATGAGGTCTCCATTAATTATGTTCTTCATATTAAAAACTGTACATTAGTTTAGAGCAATGGGTAATGTTTACATTCATTTAATCATGAATGTACTGGTTCTTTGGCTAACGTTGCTAAATGTTAGTCAGAATCAAAATACTCACTTTCAATTTTGACTCTAGCATCTAAATAATTGGCTATACTAATCAAATTCAAGAAGCAATTTGTCAATAATATTATTTTTAAAAATAAGATTTTAAAGTATTTTTCTTAATCTAATTTTGAATCAAATATTTATATAGTTACTTTAAAGACTGGATTGTAGCATTCGTGTCTTAATAAATAACTTAATTTTTGTTTGTTTCCTTTAGTTTTTTCCAAAATCTTGATTAAACACCGAAAAATAAAATAGTCACTAATTCACCAGCATATTTAATGTAAATGATATATAGTAAATTTAGGGCCATGAGTAAAACTGAATGGTGAATTTTGATTATTTTGAAGCTTTGATTTCTGTTCATTTTAAACACCATGGTTAGTATTTATAATGATTAGTATATTTATTGTTAGGTTGATTGAAAATTAAACTTTTATTAATATTTCTTTTTTTATGTGTTACATTAAATTGCAATTAATAGTACCTTTTTTTTTTCACCGTTCTCATTTCAATGAATTTCATGGTTTTAAAATAATTTTAAATTTTCTGTATTGTGTTTTAATGAATACTGTAAATTATTAAAGATCGACAAGGATTCATATTTTGTCTTGAATTATAACCATTTTCACAAAACTCGATTTTATGGTTTTTTTTTTTTTTAAATTGTTTTATTTTTTATTTTCGAATGTTTTTTAATGCATTTTTGTTTCGAATATTTCAAAATAACAATATCAAATCTGATGATTTGAATTAAAAAAATCAAATAGTTTAATATAATTAATGTTCACTTTTTATTCCTACATATTAAAAGATTTATGCTTCTTTAATTAAAACAGCATTAATAAAAAAAAAAAATGCTTTTAAATTTACATTATTTTTATTTATTTTGCATAAATTTGTGTTGAAAACTCAATAAGTATTCGAATTTGGGAGCTTAACTATTTTTGCAATACAGCGTTTTTGAAAAAAAATTTAAGCATTTTTCTAAAATATAACTGAAACATTAAACAAATCTTAAGCTTACAAGTTTTAAATTTAAAAAAAAAAAAAAAAAAAATTGACATTTTGTTTTATTAAATAACTGGATTTTTTTTTTTTGAGAAATTTTCAGAATAAGTATATTTGTCTATTATACCACTAGTTACTTATACATTAGTTTTGTTAAATTGATATTTTTAAATACTTGCTGAAAATACTTTTATCATCAGTAACTTATTTGAAGTATTTTAATCGTATAATTCCATTCCACTTTTTTTAATGGGAAAGGTTTAGATTTATCAATTATTAAAATCTTTTATTGACTCATATTTTTTGAAATAATGAATCTGGATTGTGAAATAGTCTTTAAAAATGAATTTCAAATTTGATAAAATGCTGAACAAAAAATTTTATTCCAATAAATAAGAAATTTTGTTAGTTGATGCTAAATTGTATAGTACTATCGAAAGTGAATTGAGATTAAAATATCTTTTTTAGAAGATAATTTTATTTTCATTTTTCTATTGTATGCAAAAAGTGTGTATGTAATTTGAAATTTAAAAATACTTGTCTATTATATGAATATAGATTATTAATCTGAAATTCTTTTTTATGTTAATTTTTTTAGGTGGACACTAACTTAACTGATCAAATGTTTCTTTATATTGACTTGGCAGTTATCACATCTTTAGCTATATCAAGTGAGTTTTTGTAACAAATTTTATTATAGCAAATTCCTTTTTAGAATATATATTATAGTAATCAGTATGTACTTGTAATTAAGAAAATTGTTTCAATATTCTGGCAAATATTCTTTTATCTATGTTAAAAATCTTTCAGCAAAGTTTTTACTTATTAATTAGATTATATGGAAATTGCTAATGATATCTGTCATATATGTCAAAGTTTGAATAAAAAGTTGTTTTTAAAAAAATCAATTTTTCTGCTTACATAATTAATGGACTGCTTTACAAGAATATTTTTATTATAGTGAAATTAACAGTTTTATTTAATAAACAAAATTGCCAATATGGTATTGTAAGAGTTCATTAATATTAAAAATATCAACTATTACATAAATTAACATTTAATGATATTTGTCTAACTACTAATGCTCACCTACTATAACAGTCTTCATTTGAGGGACGATATAGTTTCATGGATAAATTTAGCATTCATATGCATAAGCTTTTTGTTTTTAAAAACTTGTGAAGTTTATGCATTTATAGTTTTATTTCACTAATAATTTTTTTTTTTTCTATAAAACACTATGTATATATAAAAAAAAAAATTATATTTCTTCCTTATTAAATCTAATGTGAAATAATTTCAACACACATATGCATAACTATTAGTAACATTAAGTAATAACATTAGTAGCTTTAAATCTTAAATGGTCTCTAAATTAAATTTATTTTAATGAAAACCTTCAATCAATTAAAAAAAAAAAAAAATGTTGTATTTTTTGATACTATAAATTGCAATTATTTCTATTGATGCATGTTTTCATTTTAAATGCTGGTTGTAATTTTAATTGGAGGATATGTAGTAATTAATATGTGTAGTATTGGTTTCCCATTTAGCCCCTACCTCTCCTGCTACTGATACAACTAAAAAAATAACCTATTGTTGTCTAATGTAATCAAAATTTGAGTTGGGTGATTTGAAATTGTTTTTCAAAGTGTTGGTTAAGTATTGAATGACATCTACATGAATTGCAAAATGCAAAACTTGTTTTAAATTGAATGACAACAAGCCATTATAAAAAAGTAATGAAAATGATATTTACTGAACATTACTTGATATTAAACTGAAATATTTATTAAAAAATTTTCTTAAACAATGTAAATAAACAGTTGTAATTAAATGTATTATATTGGTAGAAAATATTTTGATATTCTAAAATATTGTAATTTGGGAAATTTTAAATAATTTAATCAGTGGTATACATACTAATATAATTTTTAAAATCATGAACTATTTGCTTTTTAGTGGGTTATACTAGAGCTTATGACAAACTGGTGTCTGAACGACCTCGTGTCTCTCTTGTTAGTGTAACCAATGTTGTGTCTCTGTTAGCTCAAATAGTTTTTGTTACTGCAACACAAGTGGCGGGTATTATCCTTTTGCAACATCAAAAATGGTAAGTTGAGATTTTCTTTATTTATTAAACTTTATTGATATATTTGGGTAATTCTTATATAAGAGATTTTTTATCTAAAAAAAAATTATTATTGCAATATTTCTGATTTTTGTGTTATAGTTCTGGTGGCCCCCAAAATTAAAAGATTTTGAATTTTTAAGAAAAATTAAAAATTGAACCTCATTAGCTTAAAATTATCGTTTTCCAAGCAAGAACTTTTCCCCATGTAAAGAAGCTGTGATGTTAATACCGGATGTATGCATGTTTTGTATTCAGTATTTACTGGAATACTAGAACCATCTGTTATAAAAAAAAAAAAAAAAAATTAAAATTATAAATAGTCAGACAAATCATTAGATTGTCGTAGGAAAAAAAAAAAAGTCCAAGCAGCAAACTGGCAAATCGGAAAAGTGAATTTTTCAGCACCTGAGTTGTGTTTCGGGCCAAACTGATAAGGCTCGTTCCACCGAGGCGAGAGGCGGCGACGCGACATTCGGCAGGGAAGAAAATTTTTAAACCCGTTCACAACGAAACGTCAGAAATTGCATGACGCTTAGTGAAGTTCCGCTTCGAGTTGAAAGTTGGTCAACTTTCAGCACCTAACTTTCAACTGGATTTCAAACCGGTTTCAGGTGGACGCGGTGAGGCTAGTGATTGGTCAACGCTTAAACGCCTCGGTGGGAACGAGTCTTTAAGGGTTAAAACGCAAAATTTATTACTTGCTGCCAGTAATAAAAGCGTTGCTTTAATAATACAGTTTTAAATTATTTCATGATAATAATACTTATAGACGATATAAACAAAAAATTATTTATCTTAAAAGTCAAACATGGCTAAAAATCACTTGCATTTAGTATAAGTAACTAACTAATATCTGCTTGAGTCAGGTTCAGGCTAGAGTTTACAAAATGTGTTTCTTGATGTAAAACACTATTGTCTTGCCATGAAAACTGACTTAAATGCACTTTTTACTTTTAATATTTGTTATTGATTATTTATGTGTTTACCAGTTTGATATGAAGTTTGTTTAAATTTTTGGAAAATTTCTTGATTAGCAAACTTTTGTTGTAACTCAAAATACTTTGAAAATTTAATTTTTTTTTATGGTAGTTTCTTTCTCTCCTTCCTAGACAAAAAAATTAGTAGGGTGCCTAATTAAAATTTTAGAATTTATTTTTAAGTACCAACCTAATATAAATAAATATTTATATTGGATTTTTTCTTTATATATATTCTCATTTTTTATAGTTTTTTACCATATGGATCATAATTATATATTTAATACATACATTAAAATTTTAATGAATAATAAAAATAAAACATTTAAATTGTTGCACAAATAAATTTTTTTACAAAATAATGGAATGAATTAAAATTTTATTGCGAGCAATGGAATTGAATTGGAGTCAAGATTTTGTATACTAGCTGTATACTAATCGGTTAATAGAAATTGCTTTATTATTCCATTAAATATTTGAAATGTTTGTCATTCTTTAATGAAATTTATTTTGTCTCAAATCTATGATAATTTTGCATCAAATCAATTGTAATATCTTTGATGTATTTTTAAAATTAAATTAACCTAATAGTAGTAATTCCGGATTTGTTCAAAGCTGTTAGCAAGAAAATATTTGTATACTTTTTTTTTTTTTGTATAATATCACAAATAGCAGCATTATTATTACACTAACATAAAAATATTATAAAACATTAACTTTGTAAAAAAAAATATTAAGTAGTTAAACATAGTTTATGATATATTTAACTTTTATAGTCATTCTACATTAAATTTTTGTTAATTTAAATATAATAACAATTCAACTTTTAATAAAATAAGCAACTTTTCATTTAAAAATGTTACTTATTGGAAGAATTATGATAAAGTTTTTAAATCTGTCCTTAATAATTATTTGCTGTATTATCTAAAGTGTATGATGAATGTTCAAAATAGGTATGTACCAGTCCATGGATCAAAAGGTGAAGATGAAGATATCTTTCCTTGCTGGGAAAATACTGTTGTATTTTTAGTTTCATCTTTTCAGTATGTTGCTATAGCTTTGATTGTTTCTGGACGGTCCCCCTTATCGAAAACATTTCTTCACTAACTGTAAGTGGTTGCATTTGTTATAATTTAAGTAAAATTTAAAATATTGATAGTGTGCATCAATATATATTAATTTTTTTAAATACTACTGTGCCCAAAAAGTAAGATCAATTATTTTTTTTTTTTTTCAAAAAAACTCTTTATTTATTCTTCCAAATTTATTTCATCGCTTTCAAAGTAATCCCCTCCGGACACAATGCAATTATGCCAACGTTTTTTCCAATCCTCAACGCATGCTAAAAAGTCATCGGCAGGGATGGCCTACAAAGCACGGCGATTCATGTTGAATCTCTTCAATCAACTCAAAATGGTTTCTCTGAGTGGTATTTTGAGTTTAGGGAATAGGCAGAAGTTATATGGGGTCAATACAGTGGTTGTGGAACGATATGGGTTTCATTTTTTGGTGAAAAAGTCACGAAGAATCAATGCAGTGTAAGCTGGGACATTCAACGTTTTCGATTCAATAAAGCACCAAATCTTTAATTTTTTAGACACGAGCTTTGTCGGTTGAGGTTAGTGGTCGACCAGATTGCTCTTCGTCTTCAACACGTTCTCTACCTTTGAATTGTTTATACCACTTGTAAACATTTCTTTCCGATATAGGAATGCTCACCGGTTGTCTTCTGCAACATTCTATACATTTCTGCAAACAAAATTTAAAACAAGTTCTTTGCTCAATTAATTCAGACATTTCAAAAATTGCCGGAATCAGTTTTAGCGCCTCGCAAAAGCCAAGTGTAACTCAAACACTAATGAATATTTTGACCTCAAATTTCCCACAGTGGACAGTGTCAGCAACCTAAAACCAACCAAAAAGAAAAAAAAAAAAAAAAATTTTTTTTTTTTGAAATTCCGTAAGCATATGGGAATTTTAAATTGAAAATTGGTCTTACTTTTTGGACACGGTAGTACATGATATTGTTTGTTCCGATTAAAAATATGTAGTATGTAATTTTCATTCTGATTTTTTTTTTTAAATGTTTGGCTTAGAAATCAAAAGAATAAACTGAATAAATAAAAGCCTTCAATCTTTTTTACAAACAGGAATTAAACTTAAATTAACATAGAAATGAAATAATAATAAATACAGAATTAAAATGTAAGAACAAGGAAAATTATTTCTTCTTATCATAATTGTGCTTTAAAAGTTACAATTTTTATTTCGTTAAAAACTAATAAAATTTTTCCAAGTCTTTGGGTTCTGCATTAGAAAATGGATTCATATAAAAAATTAATTTCTCAAACATGCATAAATCTATTTGTGGACAAGGATGAATATATTTCAAAATATTTAGATTCATTCATATTTTTATATTCTGATTAATGATAAATTGTATTTTTTAAGTAAGGAAAATTGCTCTTCAAATTTAAATGACTTGTACGAAGTCTCTAATCCTAAATGTTTTATTTATAGTATGAATGCAAGATTTGAGTAACTGAATTTACCTATGAAATAACAAATTATATGTCAAAAAATTCAGGATTATTTTCTGGTTATTAATGAGAAGTGGAAAAGAGTAAAGGAAATTATCATTTGTTGAAAAATAAAACATATTGGCATGTTGTGTAATGTTAGCTACAATTATTTATACAGTTACATTAATCTCATGTTATTATCGTATGCTGCTGCAATGTTATTATTGCATGTTTAATATTTGTATTTTTTTAAACAGGTGTAGTGTATCAAATTAATTTTTTTTTTAATTATATCTTTTTTAATTTTTAGTCAATTTTTTTTTTAATTAATCATTTAATATACATCTTATGAATGACATCAGTAAATAATGTGAATTTGTATAAATGGCAGGATAAAAATATATTGTGCAGTTTTGTTTTTACTATTCTATGTTAATTCATTGTTTGTGAAATTTATACTCATTTATAACTTTAAAAAATTTCAGTGTGAAATTTGAAGTCAAAATGATATTTAGAAAGCACAATTTTATACCTGAAGTATTAAAAGAAACATAACTAGAAAAATGCTGTAGTATTCTTTATAAATTTATTATTGAAATTATGAAAAATTAATTTTTTGAAATTGTGTTATAAATATTAATCTAAAATTTTTCTGTAGATTTTTATCTCGCTGTTCTATTCTGTACAACATCATTTGATTTGTTTTTGATTTTCAATCCTTTTGAAAAGTTTGCTCCAATAATGGGGGTAAGTAATAAATAATGAAATTTTCGTTCTTTATTCATCCCTTATTTTTATTTGAAGATGAAGTGTCCCATTCTGTGAAATTTTTTTTTTTTAAAGGGGGTAAGGGTTCATTAATTCAGTTTTAGTTAGAAATTTCATTAGCCCAGTTAATTATTTTCAATTTCACTAAACCATTTTTTAGTATTATTAAAAACTGGTTTATTGAAATAAATTTTTATATTTGAACAAAATTTTTTTCAGGGTATATATATTCTTCCCATTTTGGGAATTTATTTTTCATGATGTATAATTTAAATGTTATTCGTTAAATCTTGTATTCACTACAATGAGATTTATTTAAGTTCTTGTTCATAAGAAAAATTAAGAATTTTTATGTTAGCATAACTAAAAGGTGTTTAAATTTTATATAAGATATTTTTTTTTATTGATTATTAAAACTTAGAGATGATTGATATTAATTTCAATAGTCGATCAACTTTTCATTACTTTTCACACTTTGTACAGTTAAAAAACTTAATTGATTTCTCCTGCTGGCAACCATAAAAAATAAATCTTAAATTGTCTAAGATATTATGAAAAGTCTTAATTTGAAGTGGACATCTCTGAATTTAAATTCAGTCGTATATTTTTAAATTTGTCAAGTGATTTTTTAATATAAAAAATGATTTTAATTTCAGTTTGTTTCTAAATTTGTAGTATTTTATTAATTATTATAATATTCTAATTTAGTTTTTACCATAATGGCAAAAAAGGTCATTGTAAATGCTTTGTAATGGCATAAAACCATTTATGAAACGTGTTTGTTAAAGCTCAACAAAACTCACTATTATTGATAAATAATCGTAATTTGTTTTAAAAAAATATGCTAGATCAGAATATACTCATTGCTAATGTTGAGGACTATGTTGCAAAACACATCTCGACTGAATGTCTTATACCTTTTTTGGAAGTTTTGGGTACACATGTGTATTTAAACATATAGTATTATATAAAATATTCCAAATAGCTTAATATTTCTTGTAATAATTGTGGAATGTTTAATTTTAGATTGTATCATGGCAACCTACTCAACATTTTATGTTCAGAGTTACTTTGCTTTTGATGGTTTTATGCAACTTCTTTCTTGCTTTGGCATTTGAGGTAATTTTATTTTATTTATAAATATTTAATTCATTTTAAAAATTATGTGAATTAGAGAAATACCAACTGCTATGTATTCTGTAAAACTGCAAATTGTGGATTAATTATGGACTTGGAATGTTAGAATTTCAAGTTTTATGAAAAAAAAATTTCTTACAAAAGGCCATTTTTGTCAATTACTTTTCACCTTTGTACAGTTAAAGCACTTCATTGATTTCTCCTGCTGGCAACCATAAAAAATAAATCTTATAGAAAATTGTCTAAAGTACTATGAAAAGTCTAATTAGTGGTGGACATATCTGAATTTAAATTAATTCAGTTTTGTATATTTTTAAATATGTCACATGATTTTTTTCTCCTGTCATATAATAAGCTTTTCATATTTTAACTTAAGATTTTTATAAATGAACATAGAGCTTTATTTTCCTAAATTATTAAAAACAAAAATTTAAGAAAGATAATTCAAAAGGTACCTTAAGGCTATCTCTGTATTATTTAATAGGATTGTTGTTACAGCGAAAAATTTTGTCAGGAAAGATGAGCTAGTTCATTACACAAATCAAACACGTATTTTCTACTTAACTCACTCACATACACCATAAGAGTAGTTACTACAATGTTGCAGTTTTATGTAATCTGAACTCTGGCATCATCTATGGGAAAGCAATACACCACAGTCTCTGAATGATATACAACTCATAACTTCAGTCATGATATGATACATATTGCCTCTATTTTATTATGCACTAGCTTTTCTTATGGGAAAAGACGTTCTTATATGTCGGTTTTAATGTTTTGTTGCGATTAAAATTCATACAAAAAAAAAAAATATATATCAGTATTGTGTCCTGCTTTCATGTTAGAAATTATATTATGAGTTGTAGAATAATAAAAATAAAAATATCTCTTCTTAATATAGAATTTGCCATAATTCATAGATTTATTTAAGTCTTCTATAGCAGGATTTATTTTTATTTGATTTGTACTGTTTTTTTACCTTTGTTTCAATTGTGAAAATGTCTAAAAAATTAGCTGGCTGTGTAAGTGAATACATTATTTGCTGATTTTTACTGGAAAACCAATAAGTTTTGCTGATAGATTGCAATGTCTTGCATCATTCGTCAGTCTGTAGTGAACTTATGCAATGAGTCTGTAAATCTTTGTTAGATAGTAACAGCAATCTTTACAATTCAGGAGATAAAAATTTTATTAACAAATTACTAACTTTTTGGAAATTCGGTATAGTTAACAATTTATTGACTTCCTAATAAAATAGTCAATGCTTTTAACACTAATAACTATTAAATAATTCATCTTCAAAATTGGGTAGTAATTTTCTGATAGAGCATAATAATTATATAGTATTTTATCTAGATTTTAGATTGCTTCATTTTCAGATGCTTGTTGTTAATACTCGCTGGTTACGTTGGTGTGTTCGCAAGATCAAAAACAAAAAAGAAGCCAAGAATGAATACAAGAGAATTGACAAGGCATTGTCTGCAGATTACGAATGGCCCCAAGTCAATAAGACTGTTTATGAATCTGGACCCATTCTAATTTCTCAATGACGGTTAATGATTCGTAGTGCCTTTGGCTTTAACTTAAGGATTTTTCTACACAATTTGCCTAAAGGATTAAATGCATTTTTTGCATCATATTTTCATACTTTTTCACTATCCGTTGTCGGATATATAATATTTTGTTAGATAATAAGCAGGGCTGATTGAGATTTTACATGAAATTGCTTTCTATGGTAATTATTCATCACTTTTTTTCATTTTAAAATGTATATAGTATTTTTCATTTATACATATCACTATAGAATTTTTTTGTGTAATCTTAATAAGTTTAGAATTAAAAAAATTTGATAATATATTACAATACCCTATTTATTATAAAGAATATGTAACATATATTTTTAAAAAAATGTATATTTGTTAATTTAAAAATAATAATCTTAAAATAAAATAGTTAACAAATTAATAGTTAAATAATTATTTATTACATTTTATTTGCATAAATTTTAAAAACATTTCTAAACTCGTGATTAAACTTCAGTCTTAACTAACTACTTATAAGAAAAAAGTAACAAATATAATAATGCATTTACCTGTTCAATATTTAATTGGTTTCTCAGGTATTTTGTGTTAATTATATCAAAATTAGGACTTCCTCTGATATGAAGTTAATGGATGGCATGGATTTTGTGTGCATATGTTTTATTTTTGTAAAAATCAATTGTTTGAAAATGTATGAGGACAATTTTAAACTGATAGTAATTTCCCCCTCAGTCATCCCTGCCTCTGGTATTTTTGGTTTAGTGTTAATTTATTTTTATATCTGCATTCAACAGAAATGCAATTCTTTTTGTGTGTTTTCTAATGTCAGATTATATTAAATATAGGCTCTATCTGGGCCTTAATATCAATGTACTTTAAATATGGGACCGAATGTGTAAATGTTATTTGCATACGCTTTAATTTTTTAATATTTATATCAGATGAATTTTTCTTTTTGACTGTACTTATGACGTGCTTTTTAAGATATAAGCAAGTGATATGCTTTAATGTGATTTTCCTTCTAAAGTATTATTTAATAATTTGTTACTCATCAGCTTAATCCTTAATTTTTCTTTTATTTTGAGAAATGACAAATCATAATTAAATTTATCTATTTTGTATTCAATGTGGAATCATCATTCTGAAAAATTTAGAAATGTATAATAAATTTGAAAATTATTTCATCGTTACTCAAGTTTCCTGCATTTACTAAAAACATTTGTAATGCTGAAAAGGAAACTTGTTACATATAGAAATTATTAGATAATAGTATTTATAAACTGCACACAATGCAAATTGATGTAATTAGCTAAGTTAATTTTCTATTATGGATAAATTTATTATGCAAACTGTGTTTCCTAATGTAACAAAAATGTTTGGAAGAAATATTGCATAACAGGATGATTAAATTTCTTTATATTTAGGATATATAAGTATTAATTATGTTTTTTGCAAGTGAAGAAAATATAGTTGAGCTTAACTGACTTGTGAGTTGCTGTTTTGTGTAAATAAAGTCTTAAGAGAGATGCAGTTTTTTTCCCTTTCATTCTTTTAAGCATACAAATACAATAGATAATATTAGCAATATAAGATGTTTTTAATTAGGGAACATTAATTCAAAGTAAGGCATAAAATATTAATAGCCATATAATAAAATTTTAAATTACTAAAAATTAAGGGAACTCATTTATGCTTGATTCACAATATTCTTAACCAATCATTTCTACAAACTAAAAATTGTCATTATTCATCTCATCTATATGAAATATGTCATGCAATAAGCTATCCTGATAATATAATTAAAAACTATTTTTGAGTGAATAAGTTTACAGGGGTGCCAAATTTCAGCCCTTGCTACAAAAATAGGCTTATTCAGGCTTCACTTTAGATCGTTATTGGAGAGGGTAAGAATTAACTAATGGTATAAGAGTTCTGCTGGCGATAGGGATGTCAACATTTGTTAAATGATTCGAGTCTCTATTGTAAATTATTTACTACAATCTTTTTATTTTTCTTTACAGCCTTGTTAATGTGTAAATTATTATAAAATTTAGATTTTTAACTGTAATTTGAAGGATTAAAACAATTCTTTATTTCCTAAATCTCATAAGCACATTTTGTTTTTCAAAAATTGGACATTTAATTTTTTTTACTCAATTGAAAATTCATATCATTTGATAATTTTAAATGAGTCTTATTTCTTACTACCATGCCAAAAGAAAATTCAAAGAAATATTTAATATTCATAGCCAAGACATCCAAAATTTACAAGGATAAAGGAAAAGTGTTAGCCTTTCAAAAATACAAAAAGTATCCAATTCATTAACACGCATTAAATAAATTTTTTATTATCTACGCATTAAATTGGATTTTTAGCATTCGATTCTAATTTTCTTATTTATACATCAATAAAATAGTTTCATATTGAATTTCAATTCGTATATGTTTTGAAGCCTGAAGAACTGTCAATGTAAAAATATACTGCTATGAAACCACTGAAAGCTGCTACAAAATTGCAATTTGCAGGGGTGGAAAATCAACAAATGATTTTCGTAGCAGGGCAAATTACATTTTTGTAGTATATCTCTCACTCACTCAATGTAAAAATATACAGGTACAAAATCTTTAACAGTTCTTTTTCAGATGTCAAAGCATATAATAATTTAATTTACATTATTTTGAGAAATAAAATCGTTCGATTTGTACTGCAGTTGATTTAATTATCATTTCGTATGATGTTCGAAATTCAATACGTAACCAATTTATAAGAATAAAATTATAAAACTTATTTTTTATTTAATGTATATTAATGGATGTATTTATTAATATTTTTTATCCTTCTTGCAACTTCGAATATTTTGGAATTCTTAGCAATGAATATATTTGCACCAATTTTTAATGGATTTCATATAAAAACATCATTATTAAATTATTTAATAGAAAAAATATTTTTCTCTGCATTTTGTTTTGCCTAAATATGTTATTTAATTAAAATATGAATTATTTTAAATAAATGGTAGTAAGAAATAAAAAATCATCATTTAAAAGTATTAAATGATATACGAGTTTTGATTGAAAAAGAAATGCTCATATATGCTTACAAGTTATTTCTACTTGTATAAACAAAATGGTGTTTTAGTTTCAAAAGTAAATCTAAAATTACATGTATCCAATTTTTAAAAAATACAAAATGTAGCAGAAGAAAATATTCATTTTTAAGAATTCCAAAATAGTAAGTTGTATGAAGGACAAAAAAAAAAAAAAATTTAACAATTAAAAAATACAAAAAATATTAATAAATTACACATCCAATATGTCTTGCATAAGGAGAATGAGCAATTACATATAGATAAATAATGAATAAATGTCATTAAATATTATTTAACAAATCTTATTTTTGGGAATTTTAATATTTCTAGTTATAACATGTAGATTTTCTGTGGGGAAAGAAAAAAAATGTGCTTTAGAAATTCAGTTCAAGTAATAAATGGGAAATACTGTATTCCTTCAAATGACAGATTACAGCTAATTTTTAAATTATTATAAATATAAAATATATTAAAATTTGGATATTATTTAACAAGATAACAAATGAAACATTAATTATAGAGAAAATGTTTTAAAAATTAAAAAGTTTGGTGGTAATAATTTACAAATGTAAAATATTAATAAAATTTGGGATTAATTTAAATTTAATACATTTATTTGAAACATTTAGTAGTATATGTTCACAAGCAAATTGTTTATCCTATTTGTCCTTATAAAGACGCCATCTATTGTTCTTTATATCGCTTTCGAAAAGTCATAACAATAGAACTCTTATAAAATTGGTTAATCTTTACCCCCTCTAATAACGATCTTAGAAGATAAGCTCATTCATATTAGGCTATTTTTCTGGGTTACTAAATAAAATATCTCACTTTTGAGGCAGAAATGCAAAATTTGACATTTTGTAGCAGAATGTAGCAAGGTGTGGATTTTGGAGCAGCTTGGCGCAGATTTTCCACCCTTTAATTTGCCCTGCTACAAAAATCATTTTTGATTTTCAATAATAAACCTGAACTCAGAGGTTAAGACTTTAACTGTTTTCTCTCACACTGTAAATATATATACATATATATTATTAAAATGCAACATTAAAATCAAAACAGCAAATTATTAAAATTTTTATTATAACACTTCATTTATTAATTTAAGAATATTTTCTATGCAATAATTCAGTAATAAAGTTACTAAAAAAATATGAAATAAAATTTTTCTTTTAAAACAAATCAATAATGAGGAAAGAAATATAATTTCAGCTATTCTAAAAGTATATTCTATTAAATATAACAACTTTTACAATATCTAATAAATTAAAAACATTTTATTTGTAACAAATACAAGTAAAATATTTAACAGATAGTTTACTTCAAATAAGATGTAGCTATGTATAATCAATTTTTTTTTCTATTGAACTGCATGAATATATCTAAAGTAATTGATAAAAAAAACAATAAATAAATAAAATTCTTTAGCAACAAAAATAAAAGTATAAATTTTACTTACAAAAGAAACATATACAACCAGATTTTTAAATACAAAAAAATTGCTTTTGTTAATAAATAAGATAAAATATTATACATACATATTCACGACACCACTTATAAATACATAGAATGTCAATGCATGTATAGGTATATAAAATAAATATAAAATTCATATAAAGCTTTAAGTAGAGAATAAAGCAATGCTTGCATATGTAAACATAAAAATATTTTCAAAAATTAAAATGTAAAAGCAGTTTCAGTATAAAATGCACAAGTAGTTGAAAATAGAATAATTATTTTGTCATGGAAATGGAAGAAAAAAAAAAAAAAAAAATTAGCAGGGCATATAAACTTGGGAGAAGGATAAAATATTTTATTCAAAGTGAAATTAAAATTGTTTCATTAAAAAAGTTATATAAAATAGCAGCAAAATTTAATAATATATTAACAGTTTAAGGACTAGAGATTTCTGCAGGATTTAAATACAATTAAGTAAATAAAAGCTTTTGGGAAATATTTATTTATTAAAGTATCAGATATTTAATTCCATTACCAGATTTTTTATCAGCTGTTGTAAAAAAGATAAAAGTGATTTCATTTCATAGATTGTTATTTCTTATAAATTAAACTATACAAAGTATTTATTTTATTAATATAAGATGAACAAAGTTATTTTTTGTAAAGAATTTACATTCATATAGCATATTCAAAAGTTAAAGATAAGTGATTTTTAGACAGTTACAGAGATTTTTTTTGACAGAATTCTAATTTACTATAATATAACATTAGAATTTCTCTGATAAAAAATCTGGAATACACATTAAGGAATATTCGAAAATTTTAAAGTCATTAATCTTTACTAACAGTAAATGGATATTACAGAAAATAGTTTCAAAAATACTTTATTGCAGTGCATCTTCTGAATTTACCAAAAGTAATATTTTTGAAGATATAAAAGTTCATCACAAGGAATATACAAGATCAAATGCAGTCCGAATATTAGAGATCTGCTTGCTATAACTATATTCTTATGATGAAGTTAATGGTAAGTAATCAGGATGGCTAACTTGTTTCATATTTGAGATACACTTCTATGTCAATTCGATGTAATATGCCAATAAAATATTGCAATGCAAATGTGCTAATTTCAAGCTTCAAAAATTTGTCGTTAATAAATACATCATATAAAAAATCATAAAAACAGTATAAAAATGGGGAAAATACTATAAAGAAAATTAAGCATAAACAACATAAACATAATTTATATAGGCAAAAGAAATAAATTTATTTATATTAAAAAATATATAGATAATACTGCAGAATATTTATACAGATCCTCATATAATTTTTGAGGATATTTAATGGATTTTTAAAATTGAAGAATTTTTTTTTTTTTTTTTTGCCAATAGGAAGACTGAAACAATTGGAGGCTTTGGCATGCATGGTAGCACAATCATTACAAATTCACAATTAATTAAAAATAAAGCAAATATATGGATTTAATATCATACAAAAGAACATTTAATAAAAAAAATTTACAAATGAGACCACTGTTGTCATGTTTGATTTCTTACTAAATAAGAAACTACATATGTTAACTTCATATTCACTATTTTAACCTACCATAAATTACTTTATGATAAAAATGGTCAATTAAATAAATGGCCACCACTGATAAACATATATCCTTAATAGCTATTCTAGAAGAATGATTAATTAAACCACTCTATATACTTGCAATAAAGTAAAAAGCTTTTTTAATGAAAATGAATATCATTAGATTTACAATGCAAAAAAAAAAAAAAAATAATAATTATCACAAATGAATTTTCTAATTAACATTTTTACAAAGCAACATAAATTTATTTACATATATTTTATTTACACACTTTAAAATAACACAAAAAAAAGATACTAAATATCTATAAAAAACATTAACAGATCATTATCTTCTAAAATCAAATCAATCACTTAAATCCATTTTTAGCTTTCTCTATGTGAGTATTTAGCTCTTTAATGAGTTTATCTTGTTCTGTATATCCTCGTATGATAAGCGATTCTTTTTCGGCAAGTAAGTGCTGAATATGTAAACTAGTGTCCTTGGCTGTTGTATTTCCATTGAGATCTGGTAAATCTTTGGTTGGCCGAGGTATGCCAGAAGACTTTGGTGGAATCTGATTCACATTGGTAGAGCTTTGCTCAGGGGGACTGGGAGTTGAACCAGTTATTTCATTAGGAGTACACAAGGGATTTAAATTTGGTTTTCCAGTTTCATTTGCAATACTGGTCATACATTTGGCAATAGAATTCAAGATTGGACCATTAGAAATGATCTTATTCATCATAGTATTAGGGCTGGGCCGAGTATGGCACACACTACTGGTAGGGATAGTTTCTGCACCATGCATTGCTAGAGACATCTGTCTGATTTGGTGTTGTATGTTTTCTGGAGACATTACTGATTTTAGGCTACAAGAATGAATAGTAATAAGAATTGATATTTAAAAAGCAGCAATTAATTATGTATGATGATTTAAAACTTCATTAAAAATTTCAGAGAAAGGAATTATCACAATTAATTATGCAACTTTTTAAGTGGCCTTTAAAACACTCAATTAATCAATACACAAATATATTTGTAAATTTTTATCAAATGAATGTAATTAAAAAAAATTTTTTTCTTTCTAATGCAGCAGGTAAACATTTAGACAGCTTGGTCTTGGATGCCTTAAGGCAAGCTCACTTTGCATTACCCAAGGGCGCGTGTAACTGGAAGATAAGCCATGGATGCGGAGTAACAATGCCCCCGCAAAGCTCTACGATCATATTAGACCGGGACCTATGGTTTAAAGTGGATTCCTAACCACTATAAACATCCATGGCACCACCGGGACTCGAACCCGAAACATGTGTACCGAGCGCCAAGCCACTCGGCCATTATTATGTAAATATTTATTTGCAAGTAGTAATTACTTTGTTTACTGATTGATCCTAAATAGCATGTTTTAATATTATTAGAATTACACAAGTACTAAAAAGTTTGCATTAATTCAAATTTATTAAAAAATTTATAAAATTATTTATTGCCTTCAAAAGCCTATTACATACACATTTAAATCTAATTTTATAAACATTAGAAACCTATATTACCTTTGCACTTTCTCATTAACCATATCCAAAATATCTTCGTTAGTTTGAATAGCATTTTTCTCTTCAACTGAAAGCATTTGTTGTTGTAAAGCAGCAAACTTCTCTTTCTTTTCCTTTTCTAAGCATTCCATTATATGAACTTTTTGTTGAAGTGCAGTTATCTGCCTTACAGCTTGACTCCACTGATATTTATATTTCTGCTTAGAGGCTAATGCAGTTTCTAATTTTTGTTGTAGTTCAGCCTGAAATTCATTTATAAATTTAAGCAAAATAATAAAATATAGTATATTCTAAAGTAAATACTGCTCAGAAATCTAACATACAGCACTATTTTTGCATTTTACAAAATTATAATTTGTTAAGTGAATCTTTTAAGATAAATTTACATACATTTTTAAAATTAAAAATGAAATGCTTATTTTAAAAATATAAGCTCTATGTGGCTTTATTTTTAAAATTGTCTATATTTCTGGTTTATTTCATCGTTGTTAAAATGAAAAATCTTATGTTTGTGAAAAGAAAAATTTATTAAAAAATACACCACAAACATACACCAAAAATAATAGAATACCATTAATAATGAACATTACAGGACTTTTTTTAAACACTTGTTTAAGAAAAACACACTCTTGGCTTATACTCAGAAATATACAGTAAATGTTTACCTTTTCCATGTTTAAAATATTCACTTCAGTCCTCAACTGCACATCAGGATCTTTATTGGCTTGTGATTTTAAAGTTTCTGCTGCTGTTCGTTGTTCTTGTAACTCCTTTTCAAGATCTTTTATCTACAATTAGCATTCTGCTTTAGAAAACATTAATCACATAAAAGCAGCATAATTTCTTTCCATAAACAATATATAAGAAAAAAGTTACAATTAAGCATAACATTGACCCTAATATCAATATTTTACAGAAACACCAAAAACATGAATTTTAATCATTGATGTAATGCACAAATGGGGAAAAACCCCAACATTACTTTATAATAAATTTTCTAAAACTTTTAAATATCTTACAAAATATTTGACAAAAACATCTAAAGAATAAAATAATATAAATTCCATTTTAAAGAGATACTGAATGTATATTCTATCAATTGAAGAATTATAATTAATTTTTAATTGCTTTATAAACAAAGGAACTGATATATAAAGAATATAAAAAAACAAACACATTTTACCTTTTTAACAAGAGAACTATTTTTCTGTTCTAATTCTCGCACATTTAATCTGTAAAGACAATTTTAATATAAAAAAATATTAAAATGCAATATAATGTCTTATTATAATTAAGTTTTTAATATAAGATAAAATTATATGCAGATAAATTTTTCTACTGTGACAAATAATTACCTTTCAAGTGTTAATAATTCATTAAATTCCATTTTAATAGATTCAATTTGATTTTTTGCTTCTTTTTTCTGTTGCTCTTTTTGTTCATCTAACTTGTGCATCCTCATAGAAAGCTACAATATTTATATATGCATCACAGGTATGTATTAAGTATTTTCTTTTATGATTAAAGAACAAAAAATAAATAAACATATTTTTAACTATTATGAATTATAGATCATGATTTGAATATGATCCATCATTTTATAGTAAATAAAAATTTGGAAAACAATGTAATTTATACAAATAGATAGAATTTAAATGAGTATACGTTTTTTTTTTTTTTTTTTATGGTAGCAAATCTACAAAGTCAAATAAAATATATTTGACATATATCAAGAATTTAAATAAAATGGAAATCAAAAAACAAATTTAAAGAAATGTTTTTCAAATTTTTTAATATCTTATCAATTAATAGTTAAGTTACTAAATAATTTATAAAAAGGCATTTAGAAATTTACTGTATGTCTAGAAATATAGAATTTAAAATCATATAATATTAATGGATTAAAAAAAAAGTTGCAAAGATTTTAATTAATATGAAATTATTCAATATTAATTAAAATGCTGCAACTTTTTTTAATAATTATACTTATTATAATTACTTCTGTTTCTTGAGCTGACAACTGTTTTTCTTTTAATTCAGCATCTTTCAAAGTTGTTTTTAATTTATCTTCTAATTTCTGACATTCTTGAAGCTGCAATTAAAAAAAAAAAAAAAAAAAACAATAATAAATTTAAATTTCATATTAACAAAACAAAAAGTGCTTTCAGTATAAAAAGTAATTGTAACATAATTCTGTTTACTTTTTCAGATTGAGTAGTACATTGATAAACAATACTATTTATTAACTCATTCTCATATATATATTTTATGTTTCAATTGTATTCCAAGTTCCTTATAAAAATTTGGATATGTTTCAAGAAGTAGAAAGGCCTTTTATGAATTATAGAAAAATTTGACATTAAAATAAAAATACAGTTATATATATTTATTATACATATTGTGCAAAATTATTATTTGTTCAATTTATTTTTTGGCACAAGAAAACATTCCTTCTTTCTATTTCTCTTCTGAGTATCTCTTTTTGTTCCCATTGTATATATATCAGTTATATATATTAATTACCAGACAATTAAAAACTAGTAACATCTCAGCCTATATCAGACCAATAACGGCGTCAATAAGACACCCACTTTCAGATTCATGGGAATACTCAACATTTTTTCAGTTCATTGCCTATCACAAATCATTTTGTAGTTCATATTTCATCTGTAATTGTTTCGACCTGTGAAGGCTGCACAAACAATCTCTAATTTCATTATATATCTCATTAATATTCTGTATATGGCACTGAACATCAGATTTGAGTGACAGATTGCTCTCATTAGTACAAAACACTAGTTGTATGTAATATAACTACCCACAACACTACTTATCTACTGTCAAATTTGAGTGATGGGTTATTATGTATTTGTCAAAGAATATATATTCCTCTCTCCTGGGAATAAAATGTTAAAATTCTACCTGTGAGAAAAATGCTACAGTATACTGTGAATGAGACTTTGCTTAATATTGATGACAATAGAAAATTTTAATTAAAAAAATAAATAAATAAATAAATTTTCACAAATTCAAAATTTTTAAATATCTTAATAATTGAAAAGTATATCTCACCTGCCGTTGAAGTAAAAGTTCTCGCTCCATATCTCGTTGTTTCCACTCTGAAGTAAGAACTGATAGATGCTGCATTTCTTTATCTTTTAACTAATAACAAAATTATTAGTTAAAAGATAAAGAAATAATAATTATTTAAAAACAATGAATAATAAAAAAAAAAAATTCACATGATTAAATTATTTTCAGTCATCAGAAAACGATAACATTAATAATTGAATTCTAAATTGTTTAGTATTTAAATAATTATTGAAATAATTTTTTGTAAAATACATTCAAAATAATATTATAACTGTAACTGGTACATAATAATAATAAAAAAACATCAATTAGAATTTAAGTTAAACTAAATGTATTTAAAAGAAAACATTTTGATATTAAACATTTTTATAACAAATATCAGGAATATAGTTAATTTATATCCATATTTTCTATTACAATATATTATAACATTGCAAACAAAAAATTTCCTTTTTTTATATGTTTCCAAATTTAGTTTCTTAGGTAGTTCATTAAAATTAAAATTTATAAAAAGAATGAATTATGTTTTGACAAATGCTTCTATAAATATTTAGTTTTCCATGTAATTATCCAGTCATAATTGTTTAGTTTAATTGCAGAATAATAACTAAATAATAATTAAAACCCTTATTCCATAAAAAAATAAATTTTATTTTAATAAATAATACATTATATGCATGCAAATAATGTGTTATGTATTTATGACGGATTTAAAATGTGTAGTGTCCAAAATCAATGTTGTATAGTGTCCTTAGATTGAGTTCAAAATCTAAATTTAAAACAGAATTACAATACAAGACAAAAAGGTAATCAAGGGAAAATTAATCCATCTGTACTGAAATATATATTAAAAGAAAATAAAAACTATAGAATTAATTAAGTTAAGTAAAAAATGATAATAAAGAATTAATATAAAAAATTATTGAGACTTATTAAATAAAATACCTGAGCTCTAAAAAGTTCTCTTTGTCTTTCCTGCCACAATTCTAGCTCCAAAGCAGCCTGAAGAAGTTCATCTTGAGTTAATCCATTTTGTCTTAAAAGAGGCACATTAAAATTTGGAACATAGTTACGAATCTGAAAAAACAAAATGCTGTTTTCAATACTGTGTAACTGGTTACAATTTTTCACCACGATGCAATAATTTCTATGGTATTAATAAAGAAAAACAAAAAACTTTCAAATTACCTTAAAAATAAAAACTTTTCAAATTAACTTTAAGAAAAATATTTTTTTTCAAAAAGTTATGTGACAATTTTAGAACACAGAAGCACAGCATACAATAACCAATTTAGTTATAAAAAAAAGAACGACAATACTAAGGAACAAACCTCAATTATATCCAAAAAAAAAAAAATAAATATAAATAAATAAAATGATAACTAAAGATGTTTAATATCATTAAATTTGATGATAAGAATCCAAGATATAAATAAAATAAACATATAAAGATAAAATATATGGTTAAATTAACCAGCAGTTATAAAAATTAAGCAATAAATTTCACAATATTTTATTTTATTTTGTGTTAAGTCCTTTTAAATATATTTAGAAAATGTCTTACTTCATTATAGCATGATATAGTTGATTTATTTGAGTGATGATCACATAAAGCAGAAGTAGGTCCAAAGTCAATTAGAGTCAAAGCAGCATATATTTCACCAATTTCATAACTACAATGAAATAAAATAAAATATCAAATTAATGGAATGGAACCTACGTAAAGAAAATATTGAAAGCCAAATATTTTGCATATCACCAGGGAAAAACAAAGTTTCTTAAAGTTAAACTTTACTTAGATTATTATTAATTAGTATTATAACTAATATATTATTAAAAAATTATAGTATGCATTTAAAAGAACTAATTATAAGAAATAAAATAAAAAAAAAAAAAAAAAAAAAAATGTTACCCTTCTGAGATGTTACAACAACTTTGCAAGTACTCATTTGACGCATACCTTGTTTTTTATCAACCTATAAAAAATAATAATTGAAAGCATATTATTGAATGAACTATTATTAAACACACACATTTTAAATTATGTTAATCAAGAAAAAATACGATTTCTTCAGTAAAAAAAATTACTAATACAGAATTTATATCTACTAATTATTTTAAATTTAACAAAATTTTAAAATTAATTTTAATGTTCAGAAATATTATCAAAAAGTGCAACTCACAGAATGACTGACACAAGCAGCATCTAGAACTTGAAAAGAGATTAATTCGAAAGCAGTGCCAACAGTTGTTCTTGCCCACACCTTTTTTCTGTGAAGTACTTCCAAAATAAGAGGTGTCCTGAAATAAATTTTTAAATAATGTCCATTTTATTATACTACTGATATGTACTACTTTCTATACACAAAGTGCAATTAAAATAAATTTCAGTTTTACTCCAGAATATTATATTGGTAATCATTTTCATGTTATTCAGGTTACTAGTACTTAACAGACTTACACAAACGTCATTTTTTAAAAAAAGAAAATGAAAATAATAGGAACTTTTCTTTTTAAGAAATCAACAGAAAACAAATATAAATTTCGTAGAATAAATGAAAATGTACAATGATATTCAAAATATCTATTAATATAATAATTATTTAAAAAAGTGGGAATTTATGTAAAAACTATTTCTTAACATAAATTAATCCAATTTTTATATTAAGATATAAAAATATTAAATTAAGAATTCAGTACAAGTTTTCTGAACAAAAATAAAGATTTGAATTACATATAGACAAACAATGGATCTTACTCCCAAAAAGTTGATTTCAGCAGGACAAATGAAGTTGCAAAATTGAAGGCACAATAACCATGAGGAATACTGATTTCTCTTTTTGGATTAACTTCAACATCTGGGTGAGTAATCATAGATGATGTAGTACCAAAAAAAGGATAGGAATATCTGAAATCAAATTCAAATCTGATTTTAAATAGTGCTTACAATTATTATATAAAAAAAAAACCTAAACATTTCAAAATTAATATTCTAAAAAGTAATAAAAGTAGCCAAGTAGTAGTATAAAAGTAATCGTTCAGTACTTTTTATTGTCTATCAATACATACATTTTCCAATGCATGTATTGAAAAGTAACACTCAAACAAATTAAAAAATTATTTTTAAATTCTTAGCAAAATAACAAAAGTACTCAGGTGTTTAAACAAATTCTTCATTTTATGTAACCTTTATACTAAAAACATGGTTTTTTTTCCTGATATTTATTTTTAGATTCATTTTTTAAAAGCAAAAACTAAAGTAAGAATTTCACTAAAAATTAATTTTATAAACACATTTGTAAATAAATAAAATAAAATTAAACTTAACAAAATGTTTAAAACACTTTTTAAGAATATTCAAACAAATCTTTATCAAAACATACCTTATGAAGAGGTTTATAGGATGTGCAAGTCGTGTTGCTTTGAAATTACATAAATCTAAAGAAAAGGAGAAATGGTGTGCACTGTTGTCATTTTTAATCGGCAAAGAATTGGGAGGACTGTTTATAATGGTGCTTGGATCCCTTACTTCTGGGGCTGTTATCAGATGAGTGATTGTAAGAACCAGAGTGGGGATCATTTGGCACAGCATTTATAATATTTGGGTTTTCAGGTCTATCCACACTACCTAAAAGACATTTTTTTCCTTTATAAAACACTATTTTCTCTGCAAACAATTAAATACAAAACTACTAATCATGTTTTGCACCATTTAAGAACTGTCTTACTGTATTAGAAATAAACATATATCATCACAACAGACAAATAACATACCAAAAAAATAGGATTAAAAATATACTTTTGAATTCTTCAATATTTTTTAAATATATGATTAGCAAATTTAATATATCACAGTATAAAATAAAACTCATATAAGCATATAATTTTTTTTTCAATGATAAATTAGTTAAACAGAAGTGAGAAATTGAATGAAAAGCCTTACATATCTGTTATAAAACTGAATAATACTTGCAACAAAAAAAATTCACTTACTAATTTTATCACCCTGACCATCATGTAAGGATGGAGAGTCTTCACATTTGGAAAAACTTTTCTGAATGAGATTCTGTGTTTTCTTAAAAGTTTTCACTAAGCAATGAGACGTTTCACTATTCTCTTGAACAGGAGCACCATTTTCCTTATGACTATTTGATTCTTCATCAGCCTAATGAAAGTTAACAAAATTAATACCTTAACTATTGAAAATAATTAGTTTTGTTTTATTTTAGAGTTCTGTCAAGAAACATTTGTAAATGCAATCAATATATCGTCCATATAAAAAAGATATAACTTAGCATTGATCAGGTTCAGTATAAATGATGTGTTTATTGATAAAATAAATAAAAGATTAAGATTTGAACTTTAAATGTATAATAAACTTTCACATCTAAAGACTGATACATCTTATACATCAATCAATCACAAGCCTCAGCATGTCCAGGCATTTGCCTGAAATCCTTGATTTTTACATGCTTGATGCTGGACAACTTTTAATTCTAATGCCTGATATGTTACAGATTTGGACTGAATCAACAGATGGCTAGATCCTTTTTTTTTTTTTAATACAATTTGCTTTTTGACAAATTTGTATTCCCTTCAATTTTGTTCATATTTCTTTTTATGTTGCTGAATTTCGTTTATAGCAACAACTTTTTGAAGAAACTTAATAATGTTGGTTAGAAACATTCTCATTTAAATACTAAAGATTAAAAGAAAGTATTAAGTAATTTATTTATGAAATAACAGGCATATGACATATTTTTAATGATGATTTTTAACTGAAAATGATACGGAAATAATGAATTGTTTATTAGCTGGTAGATATATTCATTATTAAATGACAAATAAAGTATTTTACAAAATTTTGACAATTTAGTTTTTGGATAAATACAAAAATGTTCTCTTTCTTATCTGGCTCATATGTATTTTATAAATTCAATAATAAATGCATAATTATAAAAATTACCTTTATGTTTGATTTCATCATTTGTATAAAATAAATCCATAAGAAAATTAGTATTAAATAACATAATTTTATTCTATTACATTTTTGCTTTTATGTAGCTTATTACTATTATAAGGTTTGAAAAATGGAAATTAAAATAGTTTTCTTGGAGGACATTATATATTAATGACTTCAGACTCAATATTATTAAATAAACATTGTGATTCATATTCAACTTTAGGTAATATACAAAACAAACCAAAGTTGTACTGAACCAATTAACTTCTGATCTCCACAAACAATGATAGTTAACAAGTAAACAATCTACATTGCCATCTAGTAAGAATAACTGAAATGTCACTTAACATATAGCAATTTCTGCCACATTTGATATGAACAGAGTCAAAACATTTTTTTCTCTATTCCTTGATGCTGCTAACTCCTTGATGTCAATGAGGCTTAAAAGTCATTTTTAACTCTCACAAATTAAAAAAAAAAAAAAAAAAAAATCATTTTATACGAAATTTCATGAAAAACTTTTATTTCAAAATTTTATTAAAAGCATAAATGCTATTTGATAACAAATTTAAATTCAGATGTCATACTCATGCATAGATATAATTTGATTACCTTGTCAGCTTGCAGAACAACAGTCACACCCACAAAAGGAGACAAATCATCTCCTCCAGATCGAGATGTCTTTTCAGTTGGTATTATCTATAATTGTACAAATAAATTAGGTGGATTGCTTAATAATTATATGCATAAATATATATATATTGAAAGCCATAAACTAAAAACTAGAACAATTCATAGGAAGGAAAAAAAATGTGTACAATGAAAGATTTGTAATTAATATGAGACAAAAACAAATTTAGTGAATTTTTTAATAAATCATAATGAGAATATATTATATGGCATAGAAAAACATTCAAGATTATGAAATGTTGCATAAAAAGTATTTAGAAAGAGTATGAATTCACTTAAAAATGATTTATTTATTTAACTTTTAAGTGATACTTCATTATTCCTCTTAAAAATCTTTCATTAACATGAGTTACAAACTTATGATACATCATACAAAAACAACTATTACACCACTTAAAATTTTAAACGATTATTTTTTTCCAGAAAGTAGCATATTGAGTTTCTTAGAACTTATTTTCTTTAATTCATTCAAATCGTAATCTTAGTATAAATCTTATTTATCACAAAAATGAATATTTAAAAGGGCTTTGAAAATATCATTATTTAACTGCATTTTTCTTGTAAATGTTAAAGTAAGAAGTATAAAAATTAAATTAGTTTTAAGAATTTTTTAATAAATAGCATATATGTGCATTTTCAGCTTGTCATAATCATTTAGTATTTATTACTAAAATCTATTTTACAGCAAAATATATTTTGGAGTGCATTGAAATTAAAAGTTATTCAATAAATCACATGAAAAGAAATGACAAAAAAAAATGAATTAACAAAAAAAAAAAAAAATAAAAATTGTGGTAACTGTAGCATTTAAGTTATGGATATCAGATAATTAATCAGCATTACAGTTCACAAAAACTACACAAAAGTAAGCATATATTATCATAAAGTATATAAGAAAAATAAAAATGATTACTTGAACACTTCCTTCTATACACAATGGTTCTTGATTTACATCATGATTATTTACACATGATAGAGGCCCTAAAGGTATTTGACCAGATCCCAAAGAAATATCACCACAACAAAGTAATATCTGCAAAATAATTAAGAAATTGAGTGAAAAATATTTTAAATTCAGATATATGCATATTTAGGCACATTTATACATATTTCAATGCAGATATTTGCTATATGGGGCAATCAAAAGTTTCTGCTTAAGGGCATGGTTGCAGTGTATATGCAAAGCAGCACACCACTAATGAGGGTATATAAGCACCAAAATCACATCATGGAATTATTGTGGCATTTATTTATTACCAATGTGTGGTAAATACTCAAACATTAATAGAGGTGACGTTAGTACCAAATGTGTCTTAAACATGACCAACAAATTTTTATTTGCTTTTTTGGCTGCCTAAGGAGAAAATCAGGCAGACATTTATCAGAGAATGTACGGAGAAGTATGTTTGTGAAAACCACTGTACTGGAATGATGCTTTAAGTTCAGAGCTGGTTGCTATTCAAGTCAAGATGCGAATCAATCTTGGAGGCCATCCACATCCAAAAGAGACAACAACAAATAGGCAGTTAATGATGCAATTAGGGCAGAACATCTCATATCCATTCAGGTGCTTTCAAAAGATGACACAAGCTTTGGTAGTGTGCAACACATCATACAGCAAGAATTAGGCTACCATAAAAGTATGCAACCACATTGCTGTTTGTCTGATCACTTGATGTGTTTCATTGTGGTCACACAGTTGTTCCATTGCCACATTCCTTCAGCACTTTGTGGTGGTGATGAAAGCTGGTGCCACCACTGGAAACTCAAGATGAAAGTGTCGATCATGTAGTGGTGCCATCCTTCCCTGTCCTCATCCAAGAAGTTCAAAAACCAGTCATCTACTGGAAAACTGATGCTTACCCTGTTCTTTGATTACCAGGGCTCATTGCTTATTGATTTCATGGATTCAGGGTCTTTAACATTGGGGAATGGTACAGCGAAATGCTGGAGATATGATGTGCAATTAAAAGTAAAATGTCAAGGAAAACTGAGAAATGGGGTGATTCTGCTTTATGATAACGCATGTCACCAAATTGCAAATGTCATAACACAGAAGTTACACTCATTAAAGTGAGAGACACTCGAGCACCAGCCTTATAATCCTGATTTCTTCCTATGCGATTTTCATGCTTTTTTTCAGACACTTAAAAAAGTTCTTGAAAGCTGGACAGTTTTTGTCAGATGTAGAAGAGCAGCAAGAAATTTCGGACTTCTTCAAGCAGCAGAAAGAAGAGTTTTACCAAAAGAGGTATATTGAATCTGGTGAAGCAGTGGGATGATTGCCCAAATGCTCAAGGCAATTTTGCATACCAAATCTGTATTGTACTATCTTACTATGCTCCTACATAAAATTAAAAAAAAAAAAGGAATTTTTATTTAAAAATGTTAATTATTAAAAAATTGTTCAAAATAAATGCATAAGCTAAGAAAAAAACCTATTTGAGCAAAGTCAAGAAATTCATGAGTAGAGACTAATAAATTATTAGGATAAAATTTCTTAACATTATTCCAAGTTGCATTACATTATTTAACAGTAAGTCAATATTCCTTTGAAGGTTTACTTAATTTATTATTCCTTTTTTGTGATTTTATATAAATTTATACAAAATTTTCAATAGTAAAAAAAAATCATTATAAAATTCTTTTTTTTTTTTTGTAATATTAAAATGTTACAAAATATTTGTTTGATCTCCAATCTACTAGAGGTTAGAATGGCATATACTTTTATTTCAATAATTATGTTGAACATGCATATTCCTTTATATATATAATTAAGTTCAAGTTTTTTAAACCTGTTTTATTTGTTAAATATAGTTATGTAAAAATTTAATTACTTCTAGAGAGGAGTTATGCTCAAAATATTCCGACAATATATTTGGTGAACTAGATATGCGAACAGAAGCTCTTTCAGCAAGGAAGTCAGGACTGGAAAGACTGGAGAATTTTTCAGTAATAACATCATTATCAAACAAAGAATAGTAGAAGAAAAAAAAACCTTTGGAAGACTTTAACATAGCAGGTGGTGTAAGCTGCAATAATTAAAAATCAATTTTACAAATAATTTAAAATACAAATTTATTTCAGTTAGTTAGAATATAGTTATGTAATTTATACATATTTACCTTGTTCAAATTGGCTGCAAAGGCCAAAGTTACAGAAAATACATATTTTTCAGTGCAAAGTTCAGGAGGTCCAATCTGGTAACATCCAGCTTGTGAAAGTAAAAGTGGTTTTAATGAATTTGTAACAGGTGGTTGATTAGGTGTCTTCATAGGAGACGGTTTGGTAGTCCTGGGTCCCATAAGTTGCTTTTTGCAACCATTTCTGTCTTGACTCAAGGAATTTCGTCGAGAACTATAAGTGCTATGACCATTTGGCAATGAAGGAGGGATTTCTTCTACAGCTCTTTCTAAATATAAGGAAATCAAGACTTCAGGCTTTTCTTTCTGATATTTTGAGTTCAGTAATGGAAACCATTTTGGACTCTATACAAATATAAAAATAAAAATTAAAAGATTTCTGCTAAATAAATGATGAAAATTTATATCAGAAAGCAGATGTTTTATAGTAAAAAATTATTGTAACAAAAATTTTACTTTTTAATTCATGTATTTTGATTGGTTTTCTGTAAGCTACTTATCTCATCATTTAATTCTAAACTAGACCAGGAGAAATTGTGAACATAAATATATGTAACTGTTTGCAAGTAGATGTAGCTTAAACATTACATACCAGAATCATAAAATTAATTATAAATAAAATATATTCAAATTATTTTAAATAATAAAACAATTATTTAAGCAAAAAAATAACATTAACTTTTAAGGTATTATTGATAATTCTACAAATGGAAGTTATAAAGATTGATATACACATTCATTTCTAAGAACATATAATACACAGCAGACTTAAAACTAGTGAGTTTCCTTAAAAGGCAAATTTTTAAGACAAAAATGAATTTTATTACATCATATCATTTGAAAAATATACATCCTTGCTTTTATTACACACCCAAATAATTGACGCTCTTTTGTAATAATTTCTCTAATACTTGAATATGAATATAAATCAGATTCATTAAAATAGCTTTTTGGTAATAATATACTGTTAACATGAAATTACTGCAATGGATTTCTTAGTTTTAAAAAAAAAAGATTTTATCATACTAGTAGACTTAACTAGTAGACCTGGTAATACTTCATTATTGCTAAATCTGAGTGTGTATGTATATATATATATATATGAATTAAATTGTGTGTTACAATTTTTTTTTTTTGCTTTTTGTGCCATAGATGCTTTGCAAAATTATTTGATTGCCATGGGAATACAGAACAAAAAGTATTTTTATTAATAATGTATTCAATGTCTCAGAACAAAAAGGTTTTCATTGAACAGCAGTCGAAATATGGAAAAATCCAACCTTTAATTAATGCTATACAAACAACAGAACTATGCATTCGGATGGATGCTATCAGATTTCCTTCAAACTATTCTTCACTCATGGCATTAATAAGAACAAACCATGCCTTTTAAGTATAAACATTGTAAATAACAACTACTCCACTCACATTGCTTTTGTATTTACATAGATGTAATACCCATAAAGACAGTAGTTTGAGCATACATTTATAACATTAAGATGAGTTTAAGAGGAAAAAAAATTAAATAATCACAAAATAATAGATACCTGAAGTTTTTCTTGAGCAAGACGGACATCAATTATCATGTAACCGATGATTTCCTTTTTTGTGAGATCCAAATCAACAGCATACCACTGCAACTTGATAGGAGATCTCTGAAGTCGATGCATTTGAAGTCCTTTCTTGTCCACTTCCCATGCCAATTCAGTATTGAAATGTGGGCGCATGATATGGGGAGCAGGATCTGTTGACATAACCTCGCCATCAAACTTGGCTTCCACAAGTAAATATTTGTCATGGCGAGTTGGGAAATTTTTCCCTGAAAATATGAAATATATTTAGTTTAAGTTCATCAGCAGGATTAATGATTTACTTAAAAGAAATATGGATCCATTTTTTAGACTCTTAAAATTTAGCTTTCAAAAATTATTTCATATAATTTCTAATATCATATTACATTATTTTTATTTTTATAATTATTTTAATTATCATACAATATATAAATATTTAATATAATTATTTTCAATCTTTTTTTCATATTCTATAAAATAGACCTCTTACAAAAGTTTAAAACTCTGAGATATATTGATTCGAAATAAGAGGTTACAAAAGTAGAACATTAAAATTCAACAACTATAAATTTTTTTGGTGAAAATCATTATTATTACTATTATTCTTATTTTTTTTTATGTTCTAATGTAGCCGGCAAACATTTAGACACTTGTCTTAGATGCCTTAAGGCAAGCGCTATACCGATGTTACTCACTTAGCACTACCCAGCAGATGCATGTAGCTTGAAGATGAGCTACAGACACGGAGTAACAGTACCCCCACAATGCTCTATGATCCTGTTAGACCAGGATCCATGGTTCAAAGTGGATTCCAAACCACCTCAAACACACATGGCACCACCGACACTCAAACTCGATAGCTTGTGGTTTAATGGTTACATTCTGAAGGGTTAACATACAAGAATATAAAAGTTTGAATCTTTTAACAACTTGCACGGAAGGTGCTACTTTGGGGCCTGATGACGAGTGACTAACATTCTGGTGTTCGATGCCACAAGTTTTAGGTTTGGGCCCCAGCCCAATATGGTTTGGAATCTATCAGAGCATTGACTATAGAGCTGACAACCCCCCCGTAAAAAGAAACCATCTCATGTCTATGATTAGTCAAAATTTGTCTCATTTTTATTTTTGTAATAAAATTTAATTATATTTAACATAAATTTTATTAAACATTTAAATAATTAAAATAAAAATTTGTAAAAATTAGAATCAATTTTATAAGCATTTATGAAAGAGTAAAAATTAAAAAAAAAAAAAAATGTTAACAGGGTTAAACCATAACAAGATGTAAAAATTAAAATTGAATAAAAGCATTTTTTAATATTTTCTGGATGTTACAATAAAAAAATGAATACAGTTTTTAAAAAACTAAGCAGCATTAAAAGGTTTTAAATGATATCTTAAAAAGAAATGCTTAATTTTAAATAATTATATAAAATTAAAATCAATATATTTAAATGAATTTACTTTAAATTAAAAAAACAAAAATTTATATATATATTTTCATTAAAAGTTAGTTATTAAAGTTAAAGTTTTTATTAAGTTTTAAAATTCAACAGACATAAAAGAAAATTTTATGTAAATACTTCCTAGATAGATACTTACCTTCTAAAACAGATATGACAATAATATAATTAGTATTCATAGCTACATTGATTTCACATGACTGTAATCTAAAATTGAAAATTTAATAGAAAATATGAAAATAAAAACCAATAACACAGAAAACTAAATGGATAAATTAACATTACTTATAGAATGTAGAACAAGAAAAAAGAAAATCATGACTAGATATTTTAAAAATCTGAATAAATATGAAAAAAACTGAATAATCGATTTTGAAAAAATATATTAAATGAAAACCACATTTAATATTAACATGATATGAATTTAAATTTAATGTAATGGTTTACTAATTTAAAATAGATTATTTTTAAGTATCTTCAAGTATGGTACACTAATAAATTGTAAGTCTCAAAATTTTTCTATTTACTAAATCATGAGTGAAAAATATGTAATATAATCAACAAGCATTATTTAATATAATAAACAATTATGAAAACTAATTTAAAAATATAGTTTAAAACTACTTATATTTTATAAATAGATAAAATGGGTACATGGCAGAATAAACTTCTTTCTAATAATTGTTATTAAAATATTTTAGAAATTTTACAAATTAGTCAATTACAGCAATTCGTTATCAATAATTTAGAATATTGTAAAACAACAAGACAATTATCAAAGTATATTTTAAAATTATTTTAAAATAATTAACCCTTTTCTTAATTTATTCAAATGAAATAATAACTATACCTTTCAAATAAAAACATTATAGAAAATAAATATAAGAAAAGCTAACAGTAAATTTAATGTACCTTTTTGCATAAATGCATTACTTTTCAAAAATTTAAGAATAAAACTAAGAATATAATTTTTTTTTTTTTACAAAGATTTTGAAAATACATGCATTTTCATTAAGTTTAATACATTATTTTAAAATATCTATAACCTATTAAATAAAAATGTTTTAAATGAATATAGAAGGTGAAAATTTGTTTTATGATGAAAAAAAAAGTTTCTCCTTATTTTCTTACATAATTTTTATCAGTAAAATATTAATGCATATATATAATTTATTAAAACCAAATATAAATTAAAATTTTTTACGAAATAACAGCTCGAGCACAAATATATCCAACGAACATACTTACCATCTACAGTAAAAAAACGCAATTTTAAAAACGAAGAAATTAATTTCTAAAAATGTTATTCAAAAGCAATTTAATTCTATAAAAGCATAGATAAGAAAAAAAGTTTACATTGAAAACATAATTTATGTCTATAATTTAATATTAATAATTTTTAATCTAATTGATCACTTGTTCTCTCAAAACTCATCGTAAATAAACACTAAGTTTGAAATCTAAACTAAAACACTAATACTTCAGTAGTCTTATAGGTAACTCTTCACTTCAATGCTATTTTTCTCTTATCTGCAGAATCAGAATCTTTAAAAAAAAAAAAACACGTGATCCATTAATGTAGTCACAGATGCATAGTAAAGTGCAGCATACTGGTTTAAAAATTTCTTTTTGGAAGCATGATATAAGGCAATGTTAAAAAAATACATTACGTCTTTTAAAAAAAAAAATTTCTAGAGCTTCTAAATCATTCTATTTTACAACATATCAATGAACTGGTCAGATTTAATACACTCATGTCCATAAATTAAGGATAATGAAGTTCAGGCAAAGAAAGAGACAGAAGCAAAACAAATTTGACTAATTTGTAAAGTCTATTTATTAAACAAAAGGTAAAGAGCAAAAAAAAAGATGCTATATGTTTGAACATAATTAATAAAGATTGCGATTTTTACTCCCTGGAGCAAATTTCAAAATGGAACCTATTTACAAAAAACAGTATAACATGATTAGTATGATGGTTAATATGGAGTATGTCTCCCGGACGATGCAATACAGGCCTTACAACGCCTAGGCATGCTGAGTATCAAATTATCAATCTGATCTTGGGGAATATTACACCACTCATCAAGCAATGCCCTCCGAAGTTCCGGTTGACAGTGGGAGGGGGTTGACGGGCTGCAATTCGTCGGCCAAGCATATCCCACACATGCTCTATTGGATTCAAGTCCGGTGTGTATGCTGGCAAATCCATACGGGTGATATCCTTCAATTGAAGGCATTGGACTACAATGTTTGCACGGTGAGGTCGGGCGTTGTCATCCATAAATAGAAATTCAGCACCCATGGCGTCCCGAAACAAACGTACATGTTTTCCAGAATGACATCCCGATAGATGTGGCCTGTCATCGTTAAACTCTGAACATGCAGGTCAATTCTGGAACCAAGAATAATTCCTCCCCAAACAATCCATCCTGCACCACCGTAACGGTGTCGTTCAATGGTGTTCTCTTGGTGGTAACGGGTACCTGGCGCTGTCCATATGAAAGTCCGGCGAGAATCAGACTGCAAACTAAACCTGAACTCGTCGGAAAACATCACACAAGACCACTGTTGCGGTGTCCCCAATGCATGCTCTCTACTCCAGGTTAATCGCAGGCGACAGTGAGTTGCGGTAAGTGGAACACATCTGACAAACCTACGAGCATATAGACCAATGTGCCCTAAGCGTCTGTACACGGTCTGCCTTGAAACTGAAGAGAGCCTTGCCGGGTAGCTGAAGAGAGCTGACGAGACAGGTCTGATGCTGTGCTCCGTCTGTTTCTTTTGGCAGTAACTGCTAAATACCGGTCCTCATTCGGCGTTGTAACTCGGGGCGACCTGTGCTGTAACATTTACTCACATTACCATCATCTTGGAATCGTTGCCAAAGCCTGGAGATGACACTCTGGGTGATTCTAAGTTCCTCGGATACTTCCAGCTGGGTACGTCCAAATTCCAGTCGTCCGATAATTCTACCACGTAAAAATCATCCAAATGCTTCCTTTGTACCATAACTATGCGGTTATTGCACTGAAAGGCTTTTAAAGCGCTTGTGAACAATTTTACTTCTTTGCCACCATTCCTTATATACCCCTCTCTTACACTCTCATCATTGTGACGTACTATTCGCCATCTGGTGGTTTCTTGTAATTTGCATATTCTTCTTCAAGATGTGTGTGATAATTCTACAATGAAATTTTTATTTTAGAGTTCAATTTCTGTGTGACTCTGAATTATCCTTAATTTATGGACATGAGTGTAATTCCAGTAAATGTGATTCTTTGTAACTTCTAAAACAAAAAATTCCAATATCTATGACAAGAAAAATACTAGATAAACATCTTCATAAAAGGATGCTCTATGGAATTTCTCTCTGTTGTAAAAATATTTTGACCTTGCTTGAGGAAGTGAATTTTATCTAAGAACACGACTTTTTAAAGTGATAATAAATACTTTAATTTACCAAAACCATTATAGCAGTGAAAAAAAGATAATTTTTTTATTGATTACTTGACTCTTTTGCCAGTTTTAATTATTTTCTTTACACGGTAGTAATGCGATCTCAATTCCAGCAGTGCTAAGATTTAGGTGATTTAATACTTTTATAAAACCAATTTTCCCCCCTTTTTTTTTTTTTGACAAAAGCAGGGTCTTTGTTATTATGATTTTTTTTTTTTGACACATCTTTCATTGTATCTAATATTCAGAATATCTCTTTATTTATATTTATATATATATATATAACTCGTAATTACTGATCTTAAACCAATTATATGAGTTTCGATGACTTCTGGCTGGCAAGAGAGGTATGTCAGCACGATGAATTCGACCATATCTCATTCTGAACAAATCATGCTCTCTGGCAGGAAATTCATTTGTCAATAATACGGACTAAGTAAAAGTTTATATTTATTATGTTGATTGGTTGAAATTTTTTTTTTTTTTAGGCACCAGCGTTGGTTATGCTGGTCCAGACTAACAAGTCTAAGAAATAAATCTCAACATAAATATGAGATAGATTCCAGGAAAAAACCGCAAAAAGAAAATACGCAAAACGTATGAAGATAATGAGTCATAAAAATTATTATGAAAATGACGAGGTCTGTAGTGTCGGCGATGGAAAAGAAAATAAGGAATGCATAAAGGAATGAAGGTAAAGATCATTGAGTCGCATCAATGTTCTCAATTGTGCATGTCGATGCTCTTAATTATTTAGGCTTTACTGATCAAAATATAATAATATTTTTAATAAATCACATTGTGACTCAATCAGTTTATTTGTTCTTATTCTATGACACAGAATCATTAAAATTAAATTTTAATTCCCAGTTTGTTTTTCATGCTTTCTTGATTCTCAGTCTAATTGTCTAATCTTTTTTAATCAATAATTTTTTTTAAATCTGCCTATGTTTTGCTTATTTTCGTATACATCTATAGGTAATGTATATGGTTTTTAATTATTTTTATTATTAGCAGGAACCCACAATCACACTGAAAGAATTATTTATTAGTAAGAATGCTCACCCACTCACATAAATAAGCTGTTACTTACTGAACTGAATCTGACAATGAAATAACAGTTAGGGAGATTTATGTATTTACTATCTTTTATTCAGTTATTTGCGGTTGTAGATCAAGTTTATTAATACTGACTCTTGAAAGATAATTAAAATTTTTATGAGAAAACTTCGATCTATAGATGTATTTAATATAGAATAATACTACGACTTATGAGAACTCAGAGTTACGCAGTTATCAGAATGAACATGATCTGTATTATGAACATAATCTATAATATATTTCTTTCTGTTGTTGACTAACGCTTTCTATATCTCGAGGTCCATATATCTAGGTAACCATTTTTAAATAATAAAGCATCCGTGTTTTAGATGAGTGATACAGTAGTGGTTTTTTTCTTGTTGATGAACATTAATTAACAAACTGAACATTCATTCATTGTGGAAAAAACTGAACTAATTAATTTATAAGCTGAGCATTCCCTCGTTTTATTTCTGGTATTTTTGTGTATACTACTGAGTTAGAAAAACATTTGTATTGCTAAGTGATTACCAGATGACTAAGTATACCCTATCCCCAGGTCCGGATTTAGATGAAAAGAGGTCCTAGGCTATTCCACTTATGAGGCCCTTTATTTCCCTTTCACCTCCCATTTTTAAGTTTGTAAATTACATGAGAGATAATAAAATACATTTATTACTGTGATGTATATCAATATGCTAAATGAAACATGTTGTGATTGATACTAATCTTTATAAAAAATGTAGCACGGATAATAAATAAAAAAAAAAAAAAAAAGTCGAGAACACTTATTTGGACATTTATTCTCAGCCCCATATATAGTACTTGTAACAATAACTAATCAATCATAACACGCAACATTTACAAAGAAACAAAATTCAAATAATAAAAATCTTTGACTACGAAAATAAAATATGAAATAAAAATTATCATATTTTCTATCAAATTAAGTAAAATACATATATTCAATACATTAAAGATTAAAGCAAATTCAATTCCGATGAATTTATTTTATAATAATTCGCATTTAAAGTTTAAGTATGACTTATTATGAATTTTAAGTTTTAAACGCGTTGATCTTAACCAATACATTTTTATGTTTGTTTATTAGTCATGTTCTCGTCAAAAGCATACACATGTTCTTTTATACAAGCCGAACATTCACACTAACACAATAAAAACCAAAGGTTTAAAACGTAACAATCACTTTATTTACACGATTCAGCCGTGCTGTTCACTCTGCCTGGCATTTTATGCGCTCGCAGTGTTTGCGCGTTGGCGCGAACAAGTCATATGTTTTTCTCCTTATTTTTGATTCAGTGTTTTATTTTACTATTTTGAATATCTAACAATTTGAATGAATGTAGGCTCCTCTTGATCTTGAGGTCCTAGGCTGAAGCCTAGTTAGCTTATAGGGAAAATCCGGCCTTGACTATCCCTCATAGTAATTTGTAAATCTGTTGCTGAGAGACCCTGTATACCAATCATTGCTTTAAGGGTGACGAAATTCGATGTTCATTTAAACAGTGTGTATAAGCGTTCCCCGTCCTCTGTCATGTTGCCTGATGACAGTAATCCGGAGTTTCTTTTATATGACACTGTGAAATAATAATAAATGACAAATACTGTGAAATAACTCCTAAAATTCATTTCAGACAAAAATCTTTCTCTTCGTCACTCATCATTTGGCTATTCGTGATAAAAGGCCAACCGTTGTACAACAAAATAAATGAATAAAATATAGCAAAGAAAGGAATTGTATTAGTGAGAATGTAACACGACTACGATTTCAGAGAAATTCACAAAAGTTGGTAGCTATAGTGTGGAAACTTATCTCTTATTATATTTTTTCATGCATTTGCCAACTTAATTTGAGTATTTACTCATAGTAATATAAGAAGAGCAATTTCTAATTTTCTGTTTCATAATTATAAATTATTTTTAGTATTTAATGAATTTGATTAAAATATGGAAATTTCTTTTATAAATGTCTTTTTAATTATTAATTATTACAGTGTTCCCGGTTCTTTAAAAATATAATATTAGATTTGGATAACAAAATATTAAAAAATAAAATATTATATTTGATATGAAAATAAAAATAATAAATTTGGATAACTTTTAATGAAATTAAATATTAATTGCAGTTTGAAAATTAAAATTAAGTAAAAAAAAAAAACTGTAACCGTACTTCTTCTTATAAATTGGCGTATCGCCTCCCTTTGGCTTTCAGGAGAAATGGTCAGTCGTCCTCGAGACTTTCATCCGGTAAGAAGTAGACTTTCATCCGGTAAGAAGAACTCAACCTGCGTTCCCTCTGAGAAACGTTTAGTTTATAATCTCTCATTACGACAGGAAATATATTTAGCGCATCCCGGAGCATTTATTGGCTTACCGACTCTCACAAGGAGAGAAGTTATTTCACGCATCCTGCGCTCAGCCGAATTTTGGGTTTTCAGCTTAGAGTGAATCCTTCCACGAATCTATAATTATCTGTCCTTAAATGTGTCAAATACTGTATGTCTCTAATTGTATGTGTGTGGTGTTTGCGCATGTGTCAATAAAGCTGTGAGATTTTCAACTATGTCTCAAGTATCTCAACCCAATCACACCCAGTTGCGATTTGGTTGCCGAAATTGCACACTACAAAAACGACTTAATTCAAGATTACAATATTCAAAATAGTAAAAAAAAAAAAAAAAACAGATTTCTCCTCATATCCTTTTAACGATTACTTCATTATTCTTTTCTATACTTTTTTACAATCTTTATTTAAAATTAAGATTAATCAATAATCAATTTAAGATTTCTATTAAGTAATAAAGAATTGAACAATTGATATTTCTATTAACTTATATATTATAACACTATAATGCCTTAATAAAACTATGCAACTCAATGTAATACGTTAAAATTGCAGTTTTATTTAATTGACATGAGCAAATTAAAAAAAAAAAGTGATCTTTTTTTTCGGCTATACTTCATATAAATTTTTTTCCCTAAATTTATTATTTTTAACTTATATGTGCCTAATTTTTTTGAAATGCCCACTGACAAATGATGATAACTGGACTTGGCTCTTAATTAGAGATCCGTTAGTTTCTTTTCATTTTCAGTTGACTTTATTTCAAAAATTGTATATTTAATTCAAAGTTTCTTATGATTTTTGTATGACAAACTTACCCATACAAGCAGAACAATTATGTTATTTTCTATGTTTCTTTTGATTACTAAATAGCATAGTTTTGGAATGTAAAGCATTTTTGAACAGCATGCAATTCAATGGTTTTTCTAGGTTTTTCAAGTAGTAGATTAAATTCAACACTTTTAATCAGTTTCTTACAAGCTTATTTATCAATTATTGTAGAAATACTTTTTTTTTATGCAGAACAGAATAATAAGAATATATATATATTTTAATTTTTCAAGCTATTATTGTAGATTAAAGTATTTTTTTAAATCATTAGAATTTTTAAAGTGTTTCTCTTTAATTTTTAAAAGAATTTTTTAAATTTAAATTAATTTTTTTATCGCATAGGTAAATAATAATACAAGTATTTTTTAATTCAAAATATATGGAAAATATTTTATCTCATCAAATTTCAACATGAATAAATTCTAAATTAAAGCTTCAAAATTTCAAACCATTAAACCCAAATCTTCTCAAAGACATCCAAATTTTTGAATTTCTTGTGACATTTAAAAGGGGCGAATGACCCAAGTCATTTTTAAATACTGATTTTAGGGATAAATTTTTGAGAAAAAAAATTAATTTATATACAAATATCTTTCTCGACAACAATAAAGTTTGATTTTCAAACAAAAGATGCCTGTTTTTAACAATTTTTATAAATTTTTAATTAAATTAAAAAAAATGTCTTTACATGGAACTAAGATGACACTATCAAACACAATTTTTACTTAGGTGTTTATTAAATACCTTTTAAATATGTTTAAAAATGATAATTGCTTATGAATTTAAAAAAATAAATTAATAATTTACAAAATTAATGTCGTCAGAATGTTTAAGTTTTATGTTAGACCTCATTCCTGACAGCAATGATCAGCATGCTGCTAGCCAGTTGGTCAGCTTTAATTGAAAGTATTACATACCTGTTTATAAAAAGCCATACCTGTTTGCATCCCTATTTATAAGTTTATATTATAATTTTAAGACACTTGAAGCCGTATAATAGTTGTTTTTAAGGTTTATTTATTGAGACACATTAATAAAGATTCAGTATAATGATATAAAATATTTATTTATTAGATAATAACAAATGAACAATATTGTTTTTACATATGTGGAAAGATATACAATATACAATTGATATAGTATTACAAAATGTATCAGTAACTGGTCTCAAAAAGTTTTTACTTGTTGTAGATGCTTCGATATAAAAACAAAACATCTGTTAAGGTCATCATTAAGTAGTCGATGGAGAGACAAAGAGTTATTTTTGTATTCATTATATGCTATGACTTCCAGTAATGCAATTTTCAACTTTCAATGATGATGATGAAGATGATGAATGATGTTGAAGAATTATTGGAGTTCAATGGCCCCGTAAGGGTCCTCATCTCCGGTGGTGGCAAACATAAAAGAATGAAAACATTGACATTGCTTAGAAATTAAAAAGTTTATCCTTGAGAGTTAGTTTAAAAGTTTATCCGGTGAGAATTAAAAAAACTGAAATTAGGTAGGAGGTTAGAGCAGAATATTCCTAGGTCTTTTAAAATTACAGTGCGGTTCATAGTGTTCGATCTCTTGAATAGCCAGTTGGTGGTTGTCAATATTATTGAAGAATATTTCTTGAAAGTTTTTTCCAGTACATTTTGAGAAGTAGCACGGAGATGTATCTTTGAATATCATCGTTTATCATCGTTTTTCATCATGCAGTTGGCATCCATTATTTGTCTAATGGTCATATTTTGTTGAGCTTCCAAGATTTTAGTATTGTAATTAGTAGCATAGCACCATACCGGGCAAGCATAGGTGACGAGAGGACGAAGCATAGCTGGATGTAAAAATGATTATTTTCTTCGGTATAAAAAATTGCCTCCAACCTCCACGTTTTCCAAAAAGATACCAGTAACTGGATATAAAAAAAGATTATTTTCTTCGGTATAAAAAAGGTCCTCCAACCTCCACGTCTTTTGAAAAAATACCAGTAACTGGATAAAAAAAATTATTTTCTTCGGTATAAAAATGGCCTTCAACCTCCACGTTTTTGAAAAAAACCAGTAACGGATATAAAAAAAATTATTTTCAAGGGTATAAAAATGGCCTTCATCCTACACGTTTTCGAAAAACACCAGTAACTGGATATAAAAATATTTATTTTCTTCGATATAAAAAAAAAAAAAGTCTCCAACCTCCACGTCTTCTAGAAGGACGCCATTAACTGGATATAAAAAGATTATTTTCTTCGGTATAAAAAAGGGCCTCCAACCTCCACGTCTTCGAAAAAAAGATACCAGTAACTGGATATAAAAAGATTATTTTCTTCGGTATAAAAAAAGGGCCTCCAACCTCCACATCTTCGAAAAAGATACCAGTAACTGGATATCAAAAAGATTATTTTCTTCGTCATAAAAATTGGCCTCCAACCTCCACGTTTTCGAAAAACCCCAGTAACTGGATATAAAAAACGATTATTTTCTTCATAAAAAGGGCCTCCACGTTTCGAAAAGACACCAGTAACTGGATATAAAAAATGATTATTCTCTTCGGTGCAAAAAGGCCTCCAACCTTCACGTCTTCGAAAAGATACCAGTAACTGGATATAAAAAAGAAAGATAATTTTCTTCGTTATTTTCGAAAAGGTTACCAGTAACTGGATATGAAAATTGGTATAAAAAAATAGCCTCCAACCTCCACGTTTTCGAAAAAACCCCAGTAACTGGATATAAAAACGATTATTTTCTTCGGTATAAAAAAGGGCCTCCAACATCCACGTCTTCGAAAAAGATACCAGTAACTGGAAATAAAAATGATTATAGAAAATGATTCCACTTTTCGAAATAGATACCAGTAACTGTATAAAAAATATTATTTTCTTCGGTATTAAAAAGGCCTCCAACCTCCACGTCTTCGAAAAAGATACCAGTAACTGGTTATCAAAAAAGATTATTTTCTTCGTCATAAAAAATTGGCCTCCAACCTCCACTTTTTCGAAAAACCCCAGTAACTGGATATAAAAAACGATTATTTTCTTCGGTATAAAAAAGGGCCTCCAACCTCCACGTCTTCGAAAAGACACCAGTAACTGGATATAAAAAAATTATTTTCTTCGGTATAAAAAAATGGCCTCCAACCTCCACGTCTTCGAAAAAAGTTACCAGTAACTGGATATAAAAAAGATTATTTCTTCGGTGCAAAAAAGGCCTCAAACCTTCACGTCTTCGAAAAAGATACCAGTAACTGGATATAAAAAAGATTATTTTCTTCGTTATAAAAAAGGGCCTCCAACCTCCACGTCTTCGAAAACCAGTAGGGCCTCCAACCTCCACGTCTTTGAAAAGTTAACTAAATATAAAAAAAGATTATTTTCTTCGGTATAAAAAATGTTGTCCAACCTCGATGTTTTCAAAAAGATACCAGTAACTGGATATTAAAATGATTATTTTCTTCGGTATAAAAAAGTGCCTCCACCACCTCGGTTTAGTATAAGACACCAGTAACTGGATATAAAAAAAAATATTTTCTTCGGTATAAAAAAGGGTCCCGAACCTCCATGTCTTCGAAAAGGACATCAGTGACTGGATATAAAAAAGATTATTTTCTTCGGTATAAAAAATGGCCTCCAACCTCCTTGACTTCGAAAAGACACCAGTAACTGGATATAAAAAAGATTATTTTCTTCTGTATAAAAAAGGGCCTCCAACCGCCACGTTTTCGAAAAAGATACCAGTAACTGGATATAAAAAAGATTATTTTCTTCGGTATAAAAAAAGGCCTCAAACCTCCATGTCTTCGAAAAAGGTCACCAGTAACTGGATATAAAAAAAGATTATTTTCTTCGGTATAAAAAGGGCCTCAACCTCCACATTTTTCGAAAAAGATACCAGTAACTGGATATAAAAAAAGATTATTTTCTTCGGTATAAAAAAGTCCTCCAACCTCCACGTCTTCGAAAAGGACACCAGTAACTGGATATAAAAAAGATTATTTTCTTCTTTATAAAAAATAGTCCTTCAACCTCCACGTCTTCGAAAAAACCCAGTAACTGGATATAAAAAAAGATTATTTTCTTCGGTATAAATAAAGGTCTCCAACCTCCACGTCTTGATAAATTTTCTTCGATACCTTCGAGTAACTAACTGGATATAAAAAAAGATTATTTTCTTCGGTAACAAAAAAGTACCTCCAACCTCCACGTCTTCGAAAAGATACCAGTAACTGGATGTTCAAAAGATTATTTTCTTCATTATAAAAAGGCCTCCAACCTCCACGTCTTCAAAAAACCACCAGTAACTGGATATAAAAAAGATTATTTTCTTCGGTATAAAAATGGGCCTCAACCTCCACGTCTTCGAAAAAGATACCAGTAACTGGATATTAAAAGATTATTTTCTTCGGTATAAAAAGTGCCTCCAACCTCCACGTTTAGATAAAGACACCAGTAACTGGATATAAAAAAAGATTATTTTCTTCGGTATAAAAAAGGGCCTGCAACCTCCACGTCTTCGAAAAAGGACGCCAGTAACTGGATATAAAAAAGATTATTTTCTTCGGTATAAAAATGCCTCCAACCTCCACGTTTTCGAAAAATACCAGTAACTGGATATAAAAAAGATTATTTTCTTCGGTATAAAAAGACCTCCAACCTCCACGTTTTAGATAAGGACACCAGTAACTGGATATAAAAAAGATTATTTTCTTCGGTATAAAAATTGGCCTCCAACCTCCACGTCTTCTAAAGGACACCAGTAACTGGATATAAAAAAGATTATTTTCTTCGGTATAAAAATTGGCCTCCAACCTCCACGTCTTCGAAAAAGACACCAGTAACTGGATATAAAAAAAAATATTATTTTCTTCGGTATAAAAAAAGGCCTCCAACCTCCACGTTTTCGAAAAAGATACCAGTAACTGGATATAAAAAAAAAAAATTATTTTCTTCGGTATAAAAAAAAGGCCTCCAACCTCCACGTCTTCGAAAAGATACCAGTAACTGGATATAAAAAAAGATTATTTTCTTCGGTATAAAAAGGGCCTCCAACCTCCACGTCTTCGAAAAGGATACCAGTAACTGGATATAAAAAAAAGATTATTTTCTTCGGTATAAAAAAAAATGGTGTCCAACCTCCACGTTTCGAAAAGATACCAGTAACTGGATATAAAAAGATTATTTTCTTCGGTATAAAAAATGGCCTCCAACCTCCACGTCTTCGAAAAGGACACCAGTAACTGGATATAAAAACGATTATTTTCTTCGGTATAAAAAATGTCCTCCAACCTCCACGTCTTCGAAAAAGATACCAGTAACTGGATATAAAAGATTATTTTCTTCCGTATAAAAAGGTCCTCCAACCTCCACGTTTCGAAAAGATACCAGTAACTGGATATAAAAAAAGATTATTTTCTTCGGTATAAAAAAGGGCCTCCAACCTCCACGTTTTCGAAAAGATACCAGTAACTGGATATAAAAAAGATTATTTTCTTCGGTATAAAAAAGTGCCTCCAACCTCCACGTCTTCGAAAAGGTTACCAGTAACTGGATATAAAAAGATTATTTTCTTCAGTGCAAAAAAGGGCCTCCAACCTCCACGTCTTTGAAAAGGTTACCAGTAACTGGATATAAAAAAAATTATTTTCTTCGGTATAAAAGGGTCCTCCAACCTCCACGTTTTCGAAAAGATACCAGTAACTGGATATAAAAGATTATTTTCTTCGGTATAAAAGACTGCCTCTAACCTCCACTTTTTCGAAAAGACACCAGTAACTGGATATAAAAAAGATTATTTTCCTCAGTATAAAAAAGGGCCTCCAACATCCATCGTCTTCGAAAAGGACACCAGTAACTGGATATAAAAAAAGATTATTTTCTTCGGTATAAAAATAGCCTTCAACCTCCACGTGTTCGAAAAGATACCAGTAACTGGATATAAAAAAGATTATTTTCTTCGGTATAAAGAAAGGCCTCCAACCTCCATGTTTTCAAAAAAAATAGTAACTGGATATAAAAAGATTATTTTCTTCGGTATAAAAAAGGGCCTCCAACCACCTCGGTTTCGATAAAAGACACCAGTAACAGGATATAAAAAACGATTATTTTCTTCGGTATAAAAAGGGCGTCCAACCTCCACGTCTTCTAAAAAGGACACCAGTAATGGATATAAAAAAAGATTATTTTCTTATGTATAAAAAAGGCCTCCAACCTCCACACGTCTTCGAAAAGGTTACCAGTAACTGGATATAAAAAGATTATTTTCTTCGGTATAAAAAAGGCCTCCAACCTCCACGTTTTCGAAAAAGATACCAGTAACTGGATATAAAAAAGATTATTTTCTTCGGTATAAAAAGGGTCTCCAACCTCCACGTCTTCGAAAAGACACCAAAACTGGATATAAAAAGAGATTATTTTCTTCGGTATAAAAATGGTGTCGAACCTCCATGTTTTAAAAAAAAGATATCAGTAACTGGATATTAAAAAGATTATTTTCTTCGGTATAAAAATGCCTCCAACCACCTCGTTTAGTAAAAGACACCAGTAACTGGATGTAAAAAACGATTATTTTCTTCGGCATAAAAAAGCCTCCAACCTCCATGTTTTCAAAAGACCCCAGTAATTGGATATAAAAAACGATTATTTTCTTCGGTATAAAAAAGGCCTCCAACCTCCACGTTTTCGAAAAAGATACCAGTAACTGGATATAAAAAAAGATTATTTTCTTCGGTATAAAAAATGGCCTCCAACCTCCACGTCTTCGAAAAGGTTACCAGTAACTGGATATAAAAAAAGATTATTTTCTTCGGTATAAAAAAAGGGCGTCAAACCTCCATGTCTTCGAAAAGGTCACCAGTAACTGGATACAAAAAGATTATTTTCTTCGGTATAAAAATGTCTGCCTCCAACCTCCACATTTTCGAAAAAGACACCAGTAACTGGATATAAAAAACGAATATTTTCTTCGGTATAAAAAATAGGGCTTCAACCTCCACGTTTTCGAAAAAACCAGTAACTGGATATAAAAAAGATTATTTTCTTCGGTATAAAAAAAAGGTCTCCAAACTCCACGTCTTCGAGAAGGACACCAGTAACTGGATATAAAAAGATTATTTTCTTCGTTATAAAAAAGGGCCTCCAACCTCCACGTCTTCGAAAAGGTTACCAGTAACTGGATATAAAAAAGATTATTTTCTTCGGTATAAAAAATGGTGTGCAACCTCGACGTTTTCAAAAAAGATACCAGTAACTGGATATAAAAAAAGATTATTTTCTTCGGTATAAAAAAGGGCCTCCAACCTCCACGTCTTCGAAAAGGACACCAGTAACTGGATATAAAAAAGATTATTTTCTTCGTTATAAAAAAGTGCCTCCAACCTCCACGTCTTTGAAAAGGAACCAGTAACTGGATATAAAAAAATATTATTTTCTTCGGTATAAAAAGGGTCTCCAACCTCCACGTTTTCGAAGAAGATACCAGTAACTGTTTATAAAAAAGATTATTTTCTTCGGTATAAAAACTGCCTCCAACCTCCACTTTTCGAAAAGAGACCAGTAACTGGATATAAAAAATGATTATTTTCTTCAGTATAAAAAAGGGCCTCCAACCTCCTACCACCTCGGTTTTCGAAAAGACACCAGTAACTGGATATAAAAAACGATTATTTTCTTCGGTATAAAAAATAGCCTCCAACCTCCACGTCTTCGAAAAAACCAAGTAACTGGATATAAAAAGATTATTTTCTTCGGAATAAAAAGGGCCTCAAACCTCCATGTCGTCGAAAAGGTCACCAGTAACTGGATATAAAAAAAGATTATTTTCTTCGGTATAAAAGACTGCCTCAATCTCCACATTTTCGAAAAGAAACCAGTAACTGGATATAAAAAAAGATTATTTTCTTCTTTATAAAAATAGCCTTCAACCTCCACGTTTTCGAAAAACCCAAGTAACTGGATATAAAAAAGATTATTTTCTTCGGTATAAAAAAAGGCCTCCAAACTCCACGTCTTGAAAAGGACACCAGTAACTGGATATAAAAAGATTATTTTCTTCGTTATAAAAAAGGTCCCCAACGTCCACGTCTTCGAAAAGACACCAGTAACTGGATATAAAAAAGATTATTTTCTTCGGTATAAAAAGGGCCTCCAACCTCCACGTTTTCGAAATGATACCAGTAACTGGATATAAAAAGATTATTTTCTTCGGTATAAAAAGTCCTCCAACCTCCATGTCTTCGAAAAGGTTACCAGTAATTGATATAAAAAAAGATTATTTTCTTCGGTATAAAAAATGGTGTGCAACCTCGACGTTTTCGAAAAAGATATCACAACTGGATTTTAAATGATTATTTTCTTCGGTATAAAAAAAGTGACTCCAACCACCTCGGTTTAGTATAAAAAAACACCAGTAACTGGATATAAAAACGATTATTTTCTTCGGTATAAAAAAAAGGGCCTCCAACCTCCACGTCTTCGAAAAGGTTACCAGTAACTGGATATAAAAATTATTTTCTTCGGTATAAAAAAAGTCCTCCAACCTCCGCGTCTTCGAAAAGAACACCAATAACTGGATATAAAAAAGATTATTTTCTTCGGTATAAAAAAGTCCTCCAACCTCCACGTCTTCGAAAAGGACACCAGTAACTGGATATAAATAAAGATTATTTTCTTCGGTATAAATAAAGGTCTCCAACCTCCACGTCTTGGAGGAGGACGCCAGTAACTGGGTATAAAAATGATTATTTTCTTCGTTATAAAAAAGGGCCTCCAACCTCCACGTCTTCGAAAAGGACACCAGTAACTGGATATAAAAAAATATTTTCTTCGGTATAAAAAATTCCTTCAACCTCCACGTTTTCGAAAAAGATACCAGTAACTGATAAAAAAAACGATTATTTTCTTCGGTATAAAAAATGTGTCCAACCTTCCATCGTCTTTGAAAAGACGCCAGTAACTGGATATAAAAAGATTATTTTCTTCGGTATAAAAAATGGCCTCCAACCTCCACGTTTTCGAAAAGGATACCAGTAACTGGATATAAAAAGATTATTTTCTTCGGTATAAAAAATGGTGTCGAACCTCCATGTTTCAAAAAGGACACCAGTAACTGGATTTGAAAATGATTATTTTCTTCGGTATAAAAAAGTGCCTCCGACCTCCACGTCTTAGTAGGACACCAGTAACTGGATGTAAAAAACGATTATTTTCTTCGGTATAAAAATTTCCTGCAACCTCCATGTCTTCGAAAAAAGGTACCAGTAACTGGATATAAAAAAAGATTATTTTCTTCGGTATAAAAAGGGCCTCCAACCTCCACGTTTTCGAAAAAGATACCAGTAACTGGATATAAAAAAAGATTATTTTCTTCGTATAAAAAATTGCCTCCAACCTCCACGTCTTCGAAAAACCACCAGTAACTGGATATAAAAAAAGATTATTTTCTTCGGTATAAAAAAGGTCCTCCAACCTCCACGTCTTCCAAAAAAGGACGCCAGTAACTGGATATTAAAAAGATTATTTTCTTCGGTATAAAAAGGCCTCCAACCTCCACGTCTTCGAAAAGACACCAGTAACTGGATATAAAAAAGATTATTTTCTTCGGTAAAAAGGGCCTCCAACCTCCACGTCTTCGAAAAGGTTACCAGTAACTGGATATAAAAAGAGATTATTTTCTTCATTGCAAAAAAGGGCCTCCAACCTCCACGTCTTCGAAAAGGACACCAGTAACTGGATATAAAAAGATTATTTTCTTCGGTATAAAAATAGTCCTTCAACCTCCACGTTTTCGAAAAAGATACCAAGTAACTGGATATAAATAAAGATTATTTTCTTCGGTATAAAAAAGGTTTTCAACCTCCACGTCTTCGAAAAGGACATCCAGTAACTGGGATATAAAAGGATTATTTTCTTCGGTATAAAAAGGCCTCCAACCTCCACGTCTTCGAAAAAGACACCAGTAACTGGATATAAAAAGATTATTTTCTTCGGTATAAAAAAGCCTTCAACCTCCACGTTTTCGAAAAAGATACCAGTAACTGGATAAAAAAAAGATTATTTTTCTTCGGTATAAAAAATGGCCTCCAACCTCCATCGTCTTGGAAAAGACGCCAGTAACTGGATATAAAAAAGATTATTTTCTTCGGTATAAAAAAGGGCCTCCAACCTCCACGTCTTCGAAGGACACCAGTAACTGGATATAAAAAATGATTATTTTCTTCGGTATAAAAAAGACTGCCTCAACCTCCACGTTTTCGAAAAAGATACCAGTAACTGGATATAAAAAGATTATTTTCTTCGGTATAAAAAGTAGCCTCCAACCTCCGTTTTCGAAAAAGATACCAGTAACTGGATAAAAAAATATTATTTTCTTCGGTATAAATAAATGGCTCCAACCTCCATCTCTTGGAGGAAGACATCAGTAACTGGATATAAAAAAAGTTTATTTTCTTCGGTATAAAAATGGGTCTCCAACCTGCACGTTTTCGAAAAGATACCAGTAACTGATATATAAATGATTATTTTCTTCGGTATAAAAGACTGCCTCCAACCTCCACGTTTTCGAGAAAAGAGACCAGTAACTGGATATAAAAAAAGATTATTTTCTTCGGTATAAAAAAGACCTCCAACCTCCTCGTTTCGAAAAGGACACCAATAACTGGATGTAAAAAAGATTATTTTCTTCGGTATAAAAATAGCCTAAAACCTCCACGTTTTCGAAAAACCCAGTAACTGGATATAAAAAAGATTATTTTCTTCGGTATAAAATCCAACCTCCACGTCTTCGAAAAGGTTATCAGTAACCGGATATAAAAAGAGATTATTTTCTTCGGTATAAAAAATGGTGTCGAACCTCGATGTTTTAAAAAAGATATCACAACTGGATTTTAAAAATGATTATTTTCTTAGGTATAAAAAAGTGCCTCTAACCACCGTTAAATCGTTTTTACACCAGTAACTGGATGTAAAAACGATTATTTTCTTCGGTATAAAAAAAGGGGCTGCAACCTCCATGTCTTCCAGAAGGATGCCAGTAACTGGATGCAAAAAAATTTATTTTCTTCGGCATATAAATTGGCCTCCAACCTCCATGTTTTCAGAAACCCCCAGTAATTGGCTTCGGTATAAAAATTACCAACCTCCACGTTTAGTAAAGACACCAGTAACTGGATATAAAAAAGATTATTTTCTTCGGTATAAAAAGGGCCTCCAAACTCCACGTCTTCTAGAAGGACACCAGTAATGGATATAAAAAAGATTATTTTCTTCGTTATAAAAAATGGCCTCCAACCTACACGTCTTCGAAAAGGTTACCAAGAACTGGATATAAAAAAAGATTATTTTCTTCGGTGCAAAAAAGGGCTTTCAACCTTCACGTCTTAGAAAAAGATACCAGTAACTGGATATAAAGAAAGATTATTTTCTTCGTTTTAAAAAAGGGCCTCCTACCTCCACGTCTTCGAAAAGGTTACCAGTAACTGAATATGAAAAAAAGATTATTTTATTCGGTATAAAAATGGTGTCCCTACCTCTAAGTTTTCAAAAAAGATATCAAAACTGGATTTTAAAATGATTATTTTCTTTGGTATAAAAAAGGGCATCGAACCTCCATGTTTTCGAAAAGGACATCAGTAACTGAATATAAAAAGATGATTTTCTTCGGTATAAAAATTACCTGCAACCACCTTGGTTTAGTATAATTCACCAGTAACTGGATATAAAAACGATTATTTTCTTCCGTATAAAAAGGGCCTCCAACCTCCACGTTTTCGAAAAAGATACCAGTGACTGGATATAAAAATATTATTTTCTTTGGGATAAAAGATTGCCTCCAACCTCCATGTCTTCGAGAAGGACACCAGTAACTGGATATAAAAGATTATTTTCTTCGGTTTAAAAGTGGCTCAAACCTCCACGTTTTTGAAAAGAGACCAAGAGACCCGTAACTGGAGATAAAAAAAGATTATTTACCTCGGTATAAAAGATTGCCTGTAACCTCCATGTTTTTACGAAAAAGAGACCAGTAACTAGATTCAGTAAACGATTTTTTTATTAGTGGAAAAGAAATTGGTTGACTCGTTGTAAAATTATTGAATATTTATTTGTAGAGTAAAAATATCATGCTAATTAAACTCGACATTAGCTGTTTGTCATGTTTAGACTAAAATAAGCCCTTTAACGTATTGAGGAATACTGGATTGAAAATAGTAGCTTTCTCTTAAAAATGCAGTAATAACGAGAATTGTCAACGAAAAGCAACATTTTTTTAAAAGTATGGCTGTTCTTATAGAACTCTGTTTTATTATAAAAATTATTTTACTATCAAGCGCATGTGGTTGAAATATGCAGTGAAGTATGGAAAAAGATTGATATTTGATTAGTTTCTCAAATCCATATTTCTATCTTCTATGAAACATATGAGTGATTGTATTTTGAAAATGTTTTTTACTGTAGGAAGTTCTTCTATGGGAAGTAGAAAGTTTGACGTTGCATTTATTACTTCACTGCATAGATTAAAGTTGGTTCGCTCATTTTCGCCAAAGCTTACAACGAATATTTTCTTTTCTTCCAAATATAACGGAATATCAGTATTTAAATGAGTTTTTTTACTAATACTAACTACTTCATAAAAAAAAATGACAACTACCTGTTGCTCTTCGCTGTTTAGTGCCTTTCTAAGCAGAAAAAAAAATATGATATTGATATTTAATTCATTCTATTGCTTTTAGTGGGGAGATATTTTTCCTAGGAACATAGTATTTACTGTATCCCGTTTATAAGTGCTTCTAAAATTAAAAATATATATTGACAACTATTTACTCATTACTGCAATGTGGAATTTTGAGTAAAATATTGAATATTATATATTCTTAAGATTATGATTCTATTTTATAGAATATTTGGCACTGATTGGAAAATTATTTTACATTAATAATCGATATTGATCATTGGCTGTAGGTGCTTATTTTGAATCCAGAAGAAGCAGAATTTTTTTAAAACGTTTTCTCAAAGTAACTAATTTAATGTAAAAAAAATCTGCCCACTATGAATTTTTATTTTACATACAAAAATAACTATATTTGTGTTGAATATACTTGGTGAGTTTTAATAAGACATTTTTGTGTCTGTATTTATTGTTAACTTAAAATAAGACAAATTTTAATAAACAGATAAAAAATTGAATTTTAACGTGGTTGTTGGGTGTAGAAAGAAGTATAGTTGACTGCCAAAGGCTTTTATTTTATTATAGAAACATATTTTTTTAAAAAATTTCTCAATGAATGTCAAGTGAGTTTCCATTATTGTAATCCATCTGTTTTCATTTATTTGAACTAGAAATATTTCTTATCCGTGTATGATCATTTTAGTTTCGTATTAACTTATTAAAATGTAATTATGTATTTAATATCATCATAACTGAATAAATAATTTTTAGTTTAAATACAAATAAAACTATTTAATTTTTTGAGAATTAAAAAAACTTTTATTTATATTTTGAATGGAATATATCATAGCTCGTTTTTTTCATCCTTTAATTATTTATATATATTTTAAAATAACTATATCCGTGCTTTATGTTATACTTGGGAATTAAAATTATCCTATTTTAATGCTTAATTAAATAATATAATGTGAAAGTTATTTTTATAAATAATGAAATGTTTCACTTGATGCAATTTTTGTACGCCAGTTTTAATTTTCCAGGTAAAATTTGATAGCTTTAAAGCTAGTGAAATATGTTTTAAATAAAACTTATATTTTTGTTAATGATTTAGAATTCTGATTGATGAGCAATTTTCACAGTATAAATTCAAGAAATAATATAATGGAAATTAAAAAAATATATTATAAAAGTGGAAAAAATTAATAAATTAAAATAATAGAGAGTAAGCGAGAGGGAGAAAATCCTTATGCCCATGCCTATAGCTCTTTTGGTCAGCCAGTAATTAAATTTCAAATCTAATTAAGGAGAGCTGGAGCTATTGGGAGGTCCATCTATTATCGTTAATAGGGCAAAATTCGTTAAAATATAAGGATATTTCTTGTTAAAGATATTGAAATATGCTTTGTAAAATTTATATTTTTAAAAATGATTGAGGATTCTGAATGGTGGGGGCAATATTTTCAATGTCAATTCAAGAAACAATTTAATGAAAATGAATAAATTGAATTTTTAAACTGGACAAAAATCATTAAATTTAAAAAATTATAAATAGAGTGAGAGAGGATCTTATGTTCATAGCTCTTTTGCGTCAACCTGTAATTAAATTTCTCTAATTAAGGAGAGCTAGAGCTATTGAGAGGTCCATCTATTATCGTTAATAGGGCAAAATTCGCTAAACTATAAGGATATTTCTTGTTAAATCTATTGAACTATGCTTTGTAAAATTAATGTTTTTAAATAATTGAATATTCTAAATGATGAGCAATATTTTCAGTGCCAATTCAAGAACCAATAAAATTAAAATTACTAAAATGAATTATAAAATTTAAAAAAATTATTAAAATTAAAAAAAACATTATAGTGGAGAAAAGGGTATGGCTATGGGTATCTTATACCCATAGCTCTTTTCTCGTCAACCTATAATTAAATTTCTCTAATTAAGGAGAGGTGGAGCTGGGGAAAGGTCCATCTATTAACGTAAATAGGTCAAAACTCAAGGAAAATATCAGAATCTCACTTTTAAAAATTATAGAAATATCATTATCATCATCTATTATCATTCTTATGTACCTTATACATACATAATAATATACAAATAAATATTTGATACTCCATTTATATTTAATCCCCAATTTTTTAATTGTTTTCAACGTATTTTTTGTTGCTGTTGTTAATATAACCCATAATGAACATGTGAGTATTGTTTAGAATGTTGAGGAGTAATAACCAAATAATAAAAACAGAGATTTAAAATGTTGAACTGCATATTAAAAAACGAGAGAAATTATAAACTGCAAGTTTTTTGAAATTAAGATACATTTGAAATGCTTGACCATGCCTTATATTGTTAAGAGATTTTCACCCCAAGATAGCCTTGTCTAACTTTGATTGCAAATAAACCAGTATAAATTAATGGATTACATATTTATGAAGAAATTGAGAAGTATGGGTTGAAAGTTTATCAATCATATGGATATTATGCATTATGGATTGCTAAACAGAATTTGAGCTCCATATATATATATATTAACCTTGCTAAAATGTACTTTTGCAGCAATCGTTACCCACCGTAAAACCTTGTCTCCGCTGTATTTTAGCAGTATTTATACAGTATAATTTTATTTTATTTTGCATTTTTTTTTAATTTGCAAAAAAAAAGTATTGAGTCCTCTTTTTTTAGCACTTTCATAAATATTAGAATATGCTATCCTTCTGTATACTGTGAATCTGGGTATACTAAAAACTAATTATGCCGAGTTCACTATTCATTGTATTGATCATTTCTATTTAATATATAGGCTAAAGTAATTGGTAACCACAGGGATACAGTAAATACTACATATGACGTCAAAATACCATAGGAAAAACCAGATCTAAAATTATATTTTATGTCTTTTGTTTCTTTGATAATTAAAAAGTTTTGAGTTGACAAAAATATTGTTAATTCAATTGATAGATGTACAAAAAGGAAGCAATATTTCAAGTTAAAAGAATTTTCCTTTGTCAATATCATGTAATTTTCAACAGTTGGAAATCTTTTGGGAAAAAAATCATTCAAATAGAAGAAAACCGTTTAAATTTTAATATTAGGTAAATTCCAACACTGGTACAATTGCTTATAATAACTGTAGAAGGAATTATTACGATTATTTGTTTGAGAATAGTGAAAATAATGAAACTTGTACATGCATTTAATTGCAACTGCAAAAAGTATCGAATAACTGATTTAAAAACTGTTTTCAAAGGTTATTTTCTTAAAATGGCTATACTAAGATATTTGTTGCCCTTCAGACATTTTCTTTGAAGGTAAAATAATAATTGTATGTGCACATTATTGCCACCATCAACCTCGTTTAAGTATAAAACACCAGTTACTGGATATAAAACGATTATTTTTGTATTTAAAAGAAATTGCATCCAACCTCCTCCTTTTCGAATAAGAAGCCAGTTACTGGTTATAAAAGGATTATTTTGTATTTAAAAAAAAAAGAAATTGCCCCTAACCTCTTCGTTTTTCGAATGAGACGTCAGTTGCTGGTTATAAAACGATTATTTTTGTAATTAAAAAAAAAAAAAGAAATTGCCTACAACCTCCTCGTTTTCGAATAAGACGTCAGTTACTGGTTATAAAACGATAATTTTTGTTTTTGAAAAATAAATGGCCTCCAACCTCTTCGCTTACGATTGAGACGCTAGTTACTGGTTATAAAACGATTATTTTTTATTTAAAAATAAATTGCCTCCAAATTTCTAGTTTACGATTAAGACGCCAGTTACTGGTTATAAAATGATTATTTTTGTATTTGAAATAGAAATTGCCTTTAATCTTCTCGTTTACGATTAAGACGCCAGTTACTGGATATAAAACGATTATTTTTGCATTTAAAAAAAAATTACTCTCCAACCTCCTCATTGTCGAGTAAGACGCCAGTTACTGGATATAAAACGATTATTTTTGTATTTAAATAACAAATTGTCTCCAACCTCCTCGTTTACGATTAAGGCGCCAGTTTCTGGTTATAAAACGATTATTTTTGCATTTAAAATAGTCATTGGCCTCCAACCTCCTCATTTTCGAATAAGACGCCAGTTACTGGATATAAAGCGATTGTTTTTGCATTTAAATAAGACCGTGCCTTCAGCTTCATAATTTTCGAACAAGATGCCAGTTACTGGATATAAAATGATTATTTTCTTAATTATAAATAATGGACTTCAGTCTCTTCCTTTCTTATAAGACCTGAATTATTGGATTTAATATACGATTATTTGTACCAGTAGTAAAGAGATTGGTCGTTCTTCAGAATCTTTCGTTGCGCACCATACGTGCAAACGTGAAAAGAAGGATAATTCTATGAGCACATTATAGCTTCAGGCCTCCTGGTTTTCAAATTACACATAAGAAACTTGATTTATAAAATAACTATTTCCTCTGTATAAAAATGATTTCTTCCTCTGTATAAAAATGATTAATTCCTCTGTAAGATATCACTTCCTTCTTCTTTATCATGTAAGACCTGAGTAACTGTACATTAAATACTCCGCCGTTTTTGAACATGACTTGAGTAACTATGTTAAAATAGACTAGCTGACTGACATTTTCTTCGGTATGAAAAGAAATTGCCACTACCTTCCTCGTGTTCATGTAAAACACGAGTATATTGATTTAAAAAAGTATTATTTTCTTCTTTATACATGAAATGAGGAAGAATTGTAATTGAATTAAAGCTTTCTGCTAGAATTTCTCCTTATCCAATATCTCAAGAATAACTGTATTTATAAAATTTTCTTCCATTATTTGCTTCTGTATAAAAAAAATTGATTTTTATGGGAGAAATAAGTAAATTATTTTTGTTTTAAATTAATTGTTAATTATAAACAATTCACGTTTTAATTTCTTTATAGGCTAATCGAGAACAACTATCGAAATATTTTAGACTTTAATATAAAAGCAAGCTCCTATGGCATGTTATTATAAAATGGTTTAAATTGAATGTTTTTCAAAGCTCACCAGTAGGTCATCTGTTTCATACTTGAATGGAGAAAATAGGATTGGATTTGTAAATATGGATTTACATCAGAGATCAAGATAGTTCTTACACAAGGCAGGTCTAATTATTAATCAGTTTCCTGTAAAATAAAATATCACCACATTATCAAAAATTTCGGCAAATGAATAAATACGTTTTAAAAATACGTTCATAGAGACTGACAGGAGAACATTCAAATATACCGCCTTTCATTTCCTACAATACACATTCTTAAAAATTTAATGATTTATTAAATCTTATTAACAGTAAGTTTCACAAATGTAACTTATATAAATGCGTAAAATTTACTTCTATACAAAATAACAATTTTAACTTAAATTAAAAATTATACATTTACGTTTTTAGTGAAAATACTTATAATGTTATTTCATGTAAAAAAAAGTTTTCTTCTCTTTACAGAAATTCCTATATTATATCATTATTTGTTTTTTATAACAAAATAATTTATTATATCTTATAATCATTAAAATTAAAAATCACCTTTAATAATTATTGATGAGACTCATTTTTATTTAACATGTGGATAGGAAATTATTTTATAAATTAGATACTCTACAAAAAAGCAAATATCACTGAAATACTTACAACAATTGTTTAAAGTGGGCATTGTTATATCTTGTTATTAAATTCAACCAAAATTGATCAGGAATAGTTATAAATGTGAAAACTTGAAACCTGAGCAAATACATGTAGTTTATGCGGCAAAATCTGTACTTAAACTGAAAGGAAACATTGTCTATATAATATGTTGTATTGTTGCTGTTACCCTGTTGTGTGTTTTAACAATACTTTTGACAATAAAACATTATTAATGTAATTTTACTGTTTAAAACCACTTTGTTGGAAGGATTCCATTGTTGCTATGCAATACAAATGTCAAGATTTCTGTAATAAATAAATGTAAGAAAAGTAATTAAAAATTATAAATTTTCTCATTCTACATAATTAATTCTTGTTGAATGAGCCTATAAAGGGCCCAGGGAAACAAAACTACCCACATTTTATGTACAAGGGTCCTTCAAGAACTCTCCCGACATGTACGAAGGCATGTTTGCGTCTTCCACACAATTAGTGGCAAAAACCACGGTTCTGTAACTTGTCCTCTGGCATTATAACGTTTACACTTGAAACAGTTTTTCAAGACATTACGTATAGTTCTATCCTTGACGTTACAAAATTTCTCAAATACTAAATAGAATTTGAGTTCCAGCATTACAGTTCGTTTCATGAAAATGCTCTATTAGTCTTTGAATGAAAATACATCTATCAGGCAATATATAGGTGAAACCAAATATTGGATTATGGATATGCTCTGCTATTTAAATTTTAACTCATTAGAGTTAAATAAAGTCCATCTCCAAATACGTTACAGATATGTACATTCTTCTTCATCTTTCTTCTTATTTTCTTTCTTTTTCAACCCTATGGTGGGGCTAAGGCCGTCTGTCTACTGGCAGATAATGGGGCAGGAGATATTTTCGTTTTTTACTGGGTATTGTTGCAACCCTACGCCCTACAGTCATATTAGACCAGGACCTACAGTTTAAAGTGGATTACGAAACATTGAAAACGTCAATGGCACCGCAGGGACTCTCTCTGATCAATGTTTCGTAACTCAAAATTTGTGGAACTGAGCACCAAAGCGCTAACCACTTGCTATCAAGACCCACGTACAGTTTTAGGCATAAGAAAATTTTCAAATTGTTTTTTTAATAAAAATTAAAGTTAATCTCCTGCTCTATTTGCTGTAACGAAATGTGTCCAAAGTTTCTTGTGAATATTATTTGAAAAACTTGATATCCAAGCCACAAGACGAGTAATGAACTTAATGGATAATAACAAACAATTTGAAGACATAAAAGTATATAATTTCTTCAAAAAAATAATACTCTAAGTGAAACATTTTTTCCTGAACTATATTTCGTTAGATGACCAATTCTCGGAAGTCTAAAATCCCTTTTTGGACCCTTTCACCATTGAGATTTGATTAAGTTTATGGGGGAATATCCTCTAGAAATAATATCAGCAACAATTATTTCGCCAGACACAAGTCTTTCTTCTCTTAACACAAACTCATATATTATATCATTATTTGATTTGTATTTTTATAATGTAACATATTATTTTATTATAAAAAATAAAAACAAAATTAAATAATCAAAATAAACAATAATTAAAACAAAATAATCTTATAATTATTAAAAACTAAAATTCATAAGTTGAATATCATTTGATTTAGTAATTATTAATAAGACTCATTTTTATGTAACATGCGCATAGGAAATTATTTTATAAATTAGATAATCCACACATTCAGTGGACGAGTCTTTTTTAACCTGTTTGGAACAAAGGCTGACCATTCCTCCTGATCACGAATCCACCAGAGGGACACCGTGAAATCACACCAAAGTGTAACCTTTATTTCTGTCAAATCAAGAGCCAATGCAATTGGATATGGTAATCCTAATACCTATACAACATGCTATTAATTCTATCGACCGTTCTTTCAGTAGTGACTGAATTTAATTACCTCATCTGGTCTTAAATCTTTTCAAAAATTTCCAACTTTTCCCATTCTTTAAATATAACAAAATAATCGTTTAGATATTCTTCATTAACTGCAAGCCTGTACATTTTCTTATGTTTCTTCGGAATCAAATTTTTGTTACTATTAAAAAGAATTTCATTCTTAAATGGTAAAGATATCTCACATCTCATATTAGGAAAATTAATTATTATTATAGTTAATGTTTTTTAATTGATTCATTGCTTCTGGGAACATCATTTTATTACTATTACTTTCGAATAGATACCTGATGCCAATGACATCAAGATCCTTCGGTTTTCTAATAATGAAATTTCCAGAATGTAAAAATATAGTATAGGATTTCACGTTAAGAAAACTATTTTCGGGTAGCACAGATTGTTCATAATTTCTTAATCCATGAAACACATTTACATTTAAAGTATAACCAAATTTAGTTTCTATTACAATCAATCCAAATTCAATTTCTTTTAAATGGACCAATTAACATAAAACCTGCAACATGTGCTCCCAGGAGAAAACCGATTTCCAAATCTTTAAGATTTAATCAGATATTTAAATTTTTTTTCTTTTAATTTGTTTGTTGTTGCACTATGAGTTACTTTAGAACGAATCCAGAAATGTTGTTTTCTGATAACACTGACATATCCACGGACTATGATATTATTTAAAATAATAAATACATATAATTTGTTTACAGTTAAAAATTTAACTTCTAGAACAATTAGTTTTGTAACTATATGTATTTCAAAAACTAAAATTATCATCATCATCAGTGGCGCAACAGTCCCCATGGCAGGCCGTTTGCCTGCTGGCTGATTTCTAGACATGAGATGTTTTCTTTTTACGGGGTAGGGTTGTCAGTACTACGCCCAACAATCTATAGCTATATTAGATCGGAACCTACAGTTTAAAGTAGATTCCGAACCACTACAAACATCCATGGCATTGTCGGAACTCGATCTCGAAACCTGGGGCGCCGAGCGCCAGAGCTCTAAAATCAAATTACCAGCAATTAAACAATAATGACAGTATATATCTCTTGAGAATGCTAAAAGAATTTAAAATTAAGCATTCGTGTTTAAATTTATTTAGCATTTGTATTCAATAGAACATTCAATACAGATAAATAATTTATTCAATAATGAAAATTAAAATAAAATAAAATAAATGTATTAATAATATTCTATTAATCCACTATTTCGCAGAAATAAATTCAAATAACTCTCAACTCAAAAGAGTACAATAACCATGGAAGTTTCCGGAAAAGTTCCTTTGTGGTTTTTATTACAAAGCCACGGATGAAATTGTCTCTTCCTTGAATAGCTTACTTAATTATTCCTAAGTCCCATAACAACTTGAATTTCTTAGTTACATCTGTCAATTCATTATCTCCAATTTTCAACTTCTTGGGATTTTCAAAAAAATTTGGAATGATGTTCAAAGTTCTGATTAAATAAATATTTTTCCACTTTTTACATAACTGTTTTAATAAATTTGATAATATTTTCTTCTATGAAGGGATTCTTTGTCTGGTCACCAGCAAGTCAGAGGTTCTTTTTTACCCCTAAATTATTAGTAACGTGTTATAATACTGTGGCTTTGTTCTCCTTAGAAAAACTATTTGATTTTCTATCTAAAAACGTTTAATACGTTGTTGAAACGTTGTTATACATTGAAACTTTCACCGTGTTGTCCGCAATAACACTAATTAATTATTCTTACACCACAACATCAACACTACCTTTTATTTCTGAACTAACAGATTCATGTTCAACTCCAGAAGCTCGTGATTTCAGAGAAACTACATACACAACAAATAAAACCATTATATTTTTTTTAATGAACTCAGCCAGTGTTGGGTGTAGCCAGCCAATGTACTTATCATACACTCTCCGACTAACTAATGTGTAAAATTCAGTTGTTTGTGAGCAGTCTAGTGGATCTCATTGCTCACTCATTTTGTACTTAAGATTTATTTAAATGTATTCATTGTGCCCATAAAGCCACATATATAACATGGTCTACGAAGAAAACAAAGGAAAAAATTTTTAAATTCAAAACTCTAAATCTTCTGCCCTTTATTGAAATTCCCAGATCACATCACCCGAAGAAAAAGGTTCTTAAAAATTTCAGGCTGCATCTACACTGAAGGAAAAAAAAATCCCAACATTTTCCCAACACACAATCCCAAACGTCTTTCTTGGTTTTAGATAAACTAAATTTAGTAGGCGTGTTTATGCATCTAAAAATGACATTTATTCAATTTTCGCGCTTTTCGCATAAGTGTAGAGCTAGTAGTGCCACTCGGAACATGAAAATCAGGTTTGCTTTAAATGAGTACTGTATAGTTCAGATCTTTATTGAGCTTTGAAATTTGACGTATTGAGTTGATGGTTGTTGTGGATTATTGGGATCAGTGGTCAACAGATGGTACTGCCTCAAGAAGACCGGGCTCCGCGGTCAAGCGGCACAGCTGAGAGGTAATACCACCGTATTCGGCGTACAGCTGTGGCACATCGTACTGCGTCTGCGGGAAGAAATTCGCTGCAGTTGGTATCACAGTGGCACAATGGACTGTTAGAAATCAGTTACTTCAAGGACAGCCCGAGCCAGGCGCCCTGTAGCGTGCATTCCACTGACTCCAAGCCATTGTCGTTTGTGATACCAGTGGTGTCAAGACAGAGCCCATTGGAGGTCGGAGTGGACATCTGTTGTGTTTTCGGAGGAAAGCATTTTCTGCATTAATGCCAGTGATGCCTGTGTATTGGTCAGAAGGAGGCCAGGGGAACGCCTGCAACCAGACTGTCTGTGGCCTAGACACATTGGACCTACACCTGGAGTCATGGTCTGGGAGCAATTTCCTATGACAGCAGTGAGCACTCTCGTGGTTGTCCCAAACACACTGACACTTTGTACGTCAGTCTGGTAATTCAACCTGTAGTGCTGCCATTCATGAATAGCATTTAAGGGGGAGTTTCACAACAGGATAACGTTCTCCATCATACCGCTGTTGTAACGCAACGTACTCTACAGAGTGTCAACATATTACCTTGGCCTACTATCACCAGATCTGTCTCCAATTGAGCCTGTATGGGATATCATTGGATGACAACTCCATCATCATCCACAGCCAGCACTGATGGTCCTGTATTAGCAAAACAAGTACAACAAGCATGGAACTCCATACCACAAAATAACATTTGACACCTGTATGACACAATGCATGCACGTTTGCAGGTTTGCATTCAAAATTTTGGAGGTTACACCAGCTATTAATGTAACAGAATTTTACATTTGAAATGAATTTTCTTGATAATAAATTAACCGGTGATCTTTAAAATTTAATCAATTAAACATGTTTACTAGACAAATGCATTCTTCGAATTTCATTACTCTACTATAATTTTTTTCTTGGCTTTGGGAATTTTTCCGTCAGTGTATTTCATTCTTCTAGTTTCATCATTAAAAAGAAATTAATATATATTATTTAATCAACACATTTTGGAAAAACAATTGAAAACACAAACAGCTTCTTTCCAAGATTGTCTTAAAGCATTATTAGAAAATTTCACTGCAGTACTACCTTCACTGGACAACCATTGAAAACACTCCCTATCCTCCAAAATATCACCCAAATATCCAGTATCAAGGATAAAAAGAAATTTAAAGGGAGAAAATCTGGGATTCGAATTCTTGTATGTTCTTTACAACACGGTCTCTAACCAGACGGAACAGATCGTTTGGTTCAATATATTCTAATTATATTTTAAAATCTGTTTAATCATCTTTTTCCTTGGTCTTTAAAAATTTAAACAAAGTTTATTGAATGTAATAAGCATTCAAGCCAAAAACTGTGGCTCAAATTTTTTTATTTTTGTCCATATTTGTGTAATTCAAGAAACCTTTCTTAACAATGACGACGAATTTCATTTACCAGATAAATTTATCTACAGAAAAGACATACATAGCAACACAACAAAGCTAGGTTGGACGATGGCCCTCGATTCTTTATTTTGTAATACTATAAATTTTCAATTTCATATTCAATAACAATAATTTTATTGTTAAATGGAGAAATATTGATACGATAATATTTTCCACACGCGGAGTTCAACAAGGTAGTATTCTCATCGCTTTTCTTTTTAGATTTACATGCGAGAAATCAATGAGGTTATTACTAATCATATGGGGTCTGAATGGCTGAGTGGTTGACGCTCGCTGCCCCAGGCTTCGGGTTCGATTCCCGGCGGTTCCATGGATACTTGTAGTGGTTCGTTAATCGTTAAATAGTAGGTCCCGATCTAACCTGATCGTAGAGCGTTACGGGAGTAGTGTTACCCCACGTCCGTAGCTTATCTTTCAAGCTAGATGCGCCTCCCTGTTTAGTGCTAAATGAGTAACGTCGGTGCAACGTTTGCCTTAAGGCATCCAGACAATTCCTAAGTGTTTTCCAGCTGCATTAGAACAAAAAAAAAAAATGTATGCTGATGAAGAAACTGAGAGGTTTTGTCTTTAGTGTTGAATACGGAAGGAGTAACGAATGCAGGTTGGAGTTCAGATGAATATGTTTCTTCTTTTTTCGAGTGATATGATCTGTGTGCTTCAATACTAATAGAAAATTTAATGTTTTAAATTTTAAAAACGTTTCCTCCTCCTTTCTCATGGAGCATTTTAATTCAGTGTCTTTATAGGCCTGATTTTATTGAATACATTTAAGAAACTGTGATGTTACAAACCAAGAGATTGTGAGACCTCTACATTGTTCGCAAACAACATATTTTTTGCCGAAGTTAGTCGGATAAGTGAAAGAAAAGCATTTCTTACACTGTAAGGGCTTATCAAAAAAGGATGTGGGGTTTTTTTTTTATTGTCTAGTTAGCCACAATTTAGTCGAATATTATAGTGCCGAGAATAGTTACCAAAACTGGTGAGGATATTAAGGTGTATTTACTGAAGTTCAGAAACTGTAAAGTTATTTTCTTCCTCGAGTTCATTGGGCTAATTCTACTAATTTTATGTCTAAAGGAATATCATAGATCAGAAAACGAGTGGTAATTTTTTTTCGGGCTAAATAGATTATTGGAATAACCATAATTGCCATGATGTTGGGCAATTCTTGAGCTGTTTGGAAATGTTCAGTAGATATCAGAATCCGCATGTTTCACAGTTGTCTTCTTGAGACTAAATTATAATTATTTTTATTTTAGGATGAGTTTTAGGAATGGTTCCAGATGGAACTTGAAATAGAAAGGTAAATGATTGAACTCTGAGGGAGAAGCTATTTATCGATTTTATAAAATATTTCTTGCAATTTAAAGTGCAATTCCTCTTCTGAGCTATACTGTAATCATAAAAAATCAATAAAATTAGAACTAGACGTAGTATTTGCCACGACAAAATGAAGAAAAACGAATAATGCCAAGTATAAATCAAGTTGGTCTACATGAAACTGAAATTAAAAACTATATATTCTACTTGTAACCAGAATATGTGACAATTAAAAAGGTACAAAAGAAATAATAGATGAAAACAATTTAGGTAACTTACCTTAGTGGAAAAATAATATGGAAAACCATAAAGCCCTTCACCACCCTTAAAATACAGAACAAAAAGCAACTGAACTTCGGAAATACAATTTTCATCGGTGGGTTTTCGCAATCTTCCTATCAGACACACCACGATAAAATCTCCCAAGAAGATTATTACGTGGCGTTCTCGCGCTTACTCTTTTTGTCTTCTATTTGGGCGACAGAGGCTCTGCGGCACAAAACATTTATCGATGCTTCTTTTAATTTACCATCTTTGGAAACAGTAAAACATGATAAAAGTATGTTACGCAAGGCAGTAATACAGAATACTGAATCTTGATAGTGTTGTGTTTTTTGATCTGCCTAATAGAAGGACTTCCGTTTGGTAGCGTTTATCTCCTTTTATCCATTTGATTTGTATCAAGCTTCCCTGGTAGTATAGATTTTTTAAAAATTTAATTTTCCATTCAGCTAATACACCTGTATTTTTATTTATATTTATTTTTCTATTTTTGCCATCTAAGCTCTAAAGTAAATAAAAAGTAGTTTTCTTTTCAAATGTTCTAAATAAATACATATAAATCTAGTCCCAACACTTTTAGTGGGCGAGTTTAGAGTTTGGTATGGCAGATAGGAATAGAGGTTGTAACTTCATGGGATTACACTTCGAACGTCGACCTTACTTTTTTATCTCATCGTGGCACCCTTTCAAATTTACAAATTGAATATGATCATGACGTTCGCTCCTTTTCTCATTGTACTTGTTCCAAATTGTGCGATACCAAAGTTACATTCTAGAGTCCTCAAGGAAAACATATCGTCAAAAATATCAACTTTGAAATATATTGAATGCAGGCATATCACCTGACAAGGCAAGCTAATCCTATCCTCTAACTGCCAGAGAATTGACAAACATAAAGCTTGTATAATGGAGTTTCATCAAAAGCATCTCTTTACAAAGGAAACATCTGATTTCTGTTCATAGCCTGCCTCCTATATATATCCTCTTTGGAGAACTTACATCAGAACTGGAAGAAGAATTCACAGAACTTTTCACGATTTGCAGGAAAATCACCAACGCCTACTCTTTTCCGCATCAGTTTTAGTACTATATTAAGTGTACAATCTTAACAGAACAAGTTAGATTATGATTAACACAAAAATATCTCCTGCTTTTTATGATGCGGTCTGATGGCCAATTGATTATCGCTCTGGTCTTTTGCTACCACAAGCTTCAGGTTCGAATCTGTTTGAACGATGTTTGTTAGTGGTTCAGAATCCACGTTGCTGTAGGTCCCGGTCACCCAGCCTAAAGTGTGCAAAAAATAACCGTAGAGCGACAGTTAACCTAACCTGTTTTATGATAAACCCCGTCAGTGCCGCAAATGTTATCCATATACTCACCACTCCAACCACGAAATCTAAAATTAGATTTCGTTAATTCAGCAATGCCCAACATCCAATAGACTCGTGCTCGGCCAAAATTCCCGAATGTGTCAATTGCACTAAAGCACATAAAGTCATTGACGACAATTATCCAAAACTTAAAACCGAAGAAAAAAAAAAAGAAGTTTCTGAAATTTAAAACCTCAAACCGACTTTCTTTTATTGAAGCTGGGAGACTATATGGCACTCTGAAAGAAGACTACTTATCTAAATTAAAAATCGGCACTACTTTTCCTCTACATACATAACAAAAGTCGAAATTACAAAATTATTTCAACAATAAGCCATGGAACTCAAAAATAGAAAACAAAATAGAGGAATGGGCCTGATAGATTTCTATGTCACATTGTTAAGAAATCCATCAAGCACGTTCCTCTATTATTCCAAGATTCCAGTAAAACGCTTTCTGAAAATATAACACTATCTCTCACCCCTCCCTAAGTGAAGTTGAAAAAACTCTATTCTCTTCAAGTTATTATTCCTATTCCTCTGTTTCAAGATAAGAAAAAAAAAAAATAAAAAAATCTGTTTCAAAGCCTTATAATTATAAGACTTTGATAGTACAGTGATTACATTATAAGATGATAATTTTTAGTCTCAAATTTTTCTACTTACTAAAACATGAGTGAAAGATATGCATATAATAAACAAGCATTATTTAAGTAAGCTATATTTAATATAATAAAAAAGCACTATGAAAACCAATTTAAAAATATAGTTTAAAATTATTTATATTTAATATTTTATTAATATACAAAAATGCATATATGATGGGATAAAGTTCTTTCAATAATTATTTTAGAAATTAAATAATTTTAATTTTAAATTTAATAATTTTAAATTCTTAAAATGTTTTAGATATTTTACAGAATTAGTCAAATTACAGCAAATCATTGCTAATAATTTAGAATATTGAAAACAATCAGACAGTTATAAAAGTATATTGTGAATAATTATCCCTTTTCTTAAATAATTTTAACTGTTATGCTTTCTTTTATATTAAAAGCTGTCAAACTTGGGAATACTAATAATACAATTACCAAGATTTCTGAAAATTGGCAGTTCATCTGTTATTCAAGCAACATACCATGCATCATATTATATGATCGTCAGGAAAGCCTTTGCCTTGTTCTCTGTCTTATAATAAATGATTTGAATGAGCAAAGGAATAATTCGATGGTTCAAGGGTATAGATTACAGGAAACATAATACAAAAAAATATAGAAGTGAAACTTAATTTTTTCATGTACATAGAATTTATTTAATCGTAATTCAGAATTTAATCTATTAGCATTTATGAAGAATGGAAAGATTTTAGTCAAATTTTCGATGGTAGAAGGATGCAAATCAGCATTTAGTATAATTGACTAATATTTTATCAGATCAATCAGCCTACAGTATTTAAAAGAGGTATGGCATCGTTAGCAGTAGACGACTTTGTTATGGAATGTTTCATACACTGTGGTCAATGATTTCTCTGAATGAACTAATATTGAAGATATAATAACAAAACATAGTTTGGTACTCGATAGATAGTATAAAGTAAGTATAACTTAAAAAAAAATATTTAAATGTGACTTTGGCTTGACAGGATAGTCGGTGGCGCATATGATGAGAATGGCCGATTATAACTATATTTCTCTCTGTTTTTGCTGTTTTGCTCTGTTTTTGAAGGAGCTTTTTAAAAAGATATAATTTATAACATGAACAATATTTCTTTCTATAGCTGCCTCTATCTGCTTTCTATATCTGGAAGTCTATATATCTAGGTAAACCATTTTTAAATAATAAAGCAGTCTCGCTTTAAATGAGTGATGTATTTATGCTTTTTTCTAATTTATAAACTGAAAATTCAAACAAATAGAAAAATGAACTAATTTTACTATTCATTTTATGTCTTTATTCATTGTCCACATTTAACTCATTTAATGTCCAGTAAATTCGGGTATGCCACTGCGTCAGGGAAAGCACTTTGCATTGCTAAGTGATTACCAGTTGTCTAAATATACCCTATCCTTCATAGTAATTTGTAAATCTGATGCTGAGAGATACTCTGTGCCAATCATTGATTTTGGGCCATGAAATTCAATGTTGATTTAGCCAGTACGTATATAAGCGTTCCACATCCACTGTCATATTGACTGATGAGAATTTTCCCAGGTTTTCTTTTATATGATACGCAAATACAGTGAAATTACTACTAAAAGTCATTTCAGAAAAATCTTTCTCTTCATTACCCATCAGTTGGCTATTCGTGACAAAAGGCCAATTGTTGTACAACAAAATAAACGTATAAAATATCCAAAATATCGTAAAGAAAGGAAACTCACTAAAGTTTGTAGGCTATAGTGTAATTTGGAAACTTATCTCTTATTATATAGTTAATTATTTAACCTATCTCTTATCTCTTATATTTGCCATCAAAAGGTGAATATTTACTCATAATAACATAAGAAAAGCAATTTCTCATTATCCTTCACAGAAAAATAAATATTTTTTATGTTTGTGTTTGTGCGCGTGTAAATAAAGTTGTGAGTTGTCCAAATTGTTCCTCAAGTATCTCAACCAAATCAGTTACAATCTGGTTGCCCAACCTGCCCAGTACAAAACGACTTAATTCAAGACTACAATATTCATATTGATACAAATGATTTTTCTTCATATTCTTTTTAAAGATTACTTAATCATTCTTTCTTGTATCTTGCATACATTATCTAAAGTATTTAAAATTAAATTCATCAAAAATTTGTGATTTTAATTCGTCATTCAATTTTAATTTTGTTAAAGCTTAAATCATACTTTTATTTATTTATTTTTTAACACAAGTTCCATTTTTCACAATTTGAATTAAAAAATTTCCATAAAAAATAATGAATCAATAATCTAAAAATGTCACTAAATTACACTAAATCGTTTTTAATTAAATCAACGACAGACATTTTTAACAAGTAATAAAAGAATTGACACTGCTGTAAGATAAGTTAAAAAGCATATTTTAATAAAAATTAAATTGCTTTAAAACTCATTGGCATTTCTATTAACTTATGTCACATATAACATTATAATATTAAAACTATTCAATATTAATATAATACGTTAAAACTACAGTTTTAACTTAATAAAAAATAATAAATTAAAAAAATTATCTTTACAATTTTTATATCATATAAAAAAATAATAAATTTAAGAGAAAAAATTAACTTCTAAGTGTTTAATTTTTTTGAAATACACAATGACAGATGATGATAGTCTTGCTTCTTATCTAGAAATCTGTTAGTTTCTTTTCCTTTCAGTTAATTTTATTTCAAAATTGTATTTTTAATTCAAAGTTTCAATGATTTTTATATGTCAAACTTGACCCTTACAGGCAGAAAAAAATCAAAGGTGTTATTGTGATTAATGCTCAGTGTCCGGCAGCGCAGGACGGACACCCCATGTATTGTCCACTCATGGATGGAGGGGAAAGGGGACAGCTTCTGCTTGATTGAGTGCACTGTAGGAGAAGTTTGATTTTGGCCTCCGAGTCATTG
>BPLR01014792.1:0-44951 GCA_021605095.1 Caerostris extrusa | reverse complement strand
ATGTCATAAAATATATTCGGAATAACATGGTTTGTTTTTCACCTTTATAACTGGAAAAACAATAGGATGGTTTAAATGAATTACAGACAAAGTATAAATATTAATCAATGTATATTAATTTTAAATTATTCTCTGATAGTACCAAAGTATTAAACTTTACATTTTTATATACATCAAGTGATATAATTAAATTATTAAAACATCTCTGTTTTAGTTCTTGTCAATATTATTAGCATAAGTAGATGATTTTCTAAGCTGAATAAAATTTGATTATTAGGCAATCCAAATTAAACTTTTACAGTCTAGCTGGCCAGTAAATAAAAGTAATATGAATTTTAATAACTCATTGTTGTGCCTTTTGATAAAACTATTGTATGTTCTTAATGCTAAAGTACTATATAAAAATGTGTTATTAATGCTGAAATGTTATATAAAGAGGTTGTTATAATGTTATATATAGATGCGTTTTTAATGCAAAAGTATTATATAAAGATATAATCTTAAAACTGAAAGCATTACTTAAGTAAATGAATTTTTTTACACGTATATGAGTTTACTAAATATACATACTCAATACATAAATATTTATTTGAATTTTATAAATATGAATCTTTAAATTGATTTGTATTTTTATTGTGTACGTATCCGTATTCTATTAGTTATTGTCCAATTTTTTTTACCTTTTATATTATGCATTATTTTAAAGCTATTAATAGTGCGTAAAGTTAATGAAACTAAATTACTGAACACAAAAAATGTCGAGTTTTATATTTTTGGGATTTCATATTTAAATTTCATACTAATTTTGTCTGAAAGAGTTTTTACCTTTTACGTTAAAAATACATTACCTAATGTTCTTAATGCTGAAATGTTATATAAAAGAGGTTGTTCTTATGTTATATAAAGATGCGTTTTAATACAAAACTATTAAGTAAAGATATAATCTTAAAATGAAAGCATTAAATATTTTTAACATTAGTACAATTAAAAAATAAACATGAGGTCCTCAAAGATGCATTTCATATCTTTTACTTATATGATTTTGCTAAGTGTATGTATTAAATTTTTTATATTATGTAATATTTTAAAGCTATTAAAAATGCGAACTTAATGAAACTAAACTATTAAACGTAAAAAATGTTGACTTTTATATTATTTTTGATTCATACTTAAATCTCCTTACTCAATTTTTGCCCGAAAAGATTATACTTTTTTTTATATTAAAAAATATTGCATAATCTTTTTAATGCTAAAAAATGTTTGTTATATAAAAGATGCTTTCGTAATGCTAAAATGTTTATAAAGATGCGTTATTGCTGCTAAAATGGTATATAAAGATGCGTTATTGCTGCTAAAGTGTTATATAAAAGATGCGTTCATGCTTCTAAAGTGTTATATAAAGATGCGTTATTAAGGTTATGTTATATAAAATTCGTTCTTAACGCTGGGGAAATAATTTACAAAATTGTGTCCTCAATGCTAAACGGGTTACATAAATTGTCCTCAATGCTAAACGGGTTACATAAAATTGTGTCCTTAATGCTAAACGGGTTATATAAATTGTGTCCCTTAATGCTAAACGGGTTACATAAGAATTATTGTCCTTAATGCTAAACGGGTTACATAAAATTGTGTCCTTAATGCTAAACGGGTTACATAAAATTGTGTCCTTAATGCTAAACGGGTTACATAAAATTGTGTCCTTAATGCTAAACGGGTTACATAAAATTGTGTCCTTAATGCTAAACGGGTTACATAAAATTGTCCTTAATGCTAAACGGGTTACATAAAATTCTGTCCTTAACGCTAAACGGGTTACATAACATTGCGTTCTTAATGCTAAGGGTTATATAATATTTTTGTTTTTAATGCTAAAAGGGTTACATAAAGATGCATTTTTGATGTAAAAATATTATATAATGATATAAACTCAAAATGGAAGCATTAAATATTGTTTAACATTATTTCCATTGAAAAACAAAAATGAAGTCTTCAAATACAATTCACATCTTTTACTTATATGATCTCAGAACCATTTGTAAACATTACTTCACATGAAACATGAAAAACTTTGTCCTCAAAAGACTTGGAACTATTCTTACCTGGTTCTTCATTCCCAATCGTTGACATGGTTTTGCCTCTGTAAATTTTCAATTTTCTTTCTCCGACTCTTACAGAAGAAAAATGACCGAATTTGCAGAACGACAGGTCAAAAATTCTTTTTCTTCTTGTATTCAGAGAACTTCCGATTGCTCCCCTTCGTTCTGTCACCGAATGAAAAGACAGACGGCCAGACGAGCTCGAACCACACTTTTCGCCAAGGTGCGGGAGGCTTTAATATTTCACGCCTTATTCCCATATAGATGCCTCCCGAAACGTTATTACTGCCACGGTCCACTTCTTTTCCGCGTCGTTTTCAAAATTTGCGCCAACCTGTCAGTTGGGGTTCAAAATTGCAATGATATTCAGTGTTCGCAAGGTATTTGTGGAGCTATTTTTTTGTCACTTTTTCAGTGGTATATCCAGGGCTGAAACAAAATGTGAGAATTTTTTTCGTTATTTAAAAAATTTGCTTTCATGAAATAAATGTCAACTGAATTTTAAATATTATAGTCGAGCGTTACATATGTCAGAGAGAATTTTAAATAACAACATTCTTTCTTGTTAAATTACTGAACTTGGAAAACGACGACTTTTATATTATTTTTGACTCCATATTTAAATCTCTTATACTATTTTGTCCGAAAAGATTTCACCTTTTACTACATTAAAAATATATTACATAATAGTGTGTTCTTAAAGCTAAATTGATATTTAAAAGATGCGTAAGATTTAAAGTAAAAACATTAAAAAAGATATAATCGTAAAATGAAAGCATTAAATATTATTGAACATTATTTCCATTGAAAATAAAATGGAAGTCTTCAAATACAATTCATATCTTTTACTTACATGATTTCAGAACAATTTGTAAAACAATGAAAGACACTACCTCCCATGAAACACGAAAAACAAAAACTTTGTCCTCAAAAAGACTTGGGAACTATTCTTACCTGGTTCTTCATTCCTAATCGTTGACATGGTTTGCCTCCGCGAATTTTAAATTTTCTTTCTCCGACTCTTACAGAAGAAAAATGACCGAATTTGTTGAACGTCAGGGTAAAAATTCTTTTTTTCTGTTCTTATATTCCGAGAAATTCCGATTGCCCTCCTCCGTTCTGTCATCATATGAAAGACAGACGGCCAGACACGAGCTTGAACCCACGCTTTTCGCCAAGGTGCAGGAGGCTTTAATATTTCACGCCTTATTCCTATATAGATGCGTTCCCCGAGACGTTATTACTGCCACGGTCTACTTCTTTTCCGTGTCGTTTTTCAAAATTTGCACCAACCTGCCAGTTTGGGTTCAAAATTGCAATGATATTCAGTTTTCAGAAGGTGTTTGTGAAACTATTTTTTTTTTCACTCTTTCAATTCTATATATCCAGGCCTCAAGCAAAATTTGAGAGTTTTTTTCGTTGCTTAAAAAATGCGTTTCCATGAAATAAATGTCAACTGAATTTTAAATATTATAGTGGAACATTACATATGCCAGAGAATTTTAAATAACAACAATTTTTTTTTTTCTTCTTAAATTACTGAACTTGGAAAATGTCGACTTTTATATTATTTTTTTTGACTCTATATTTAAATCTCTTTATTCAATACTGTCTAAAAGATTTTTATTTTTTACATTAAAAATATATTACATAATAGTATGTTCTAAAGCTAAAGTGTTATACAAAAATATGATCTTAAATGAGAGCCTTCATCTTTTTTAACATTATTTTCATTGAAAATATTTAAATACTACATATATGATTTTGCTAAGTGTGGATACTAAAACATAAATTTTTTGTAATTATTTATGTTATGAAAATATAGCTAAAAAATGCGAAAAATTTAATGAAACTAAATGATTTAAAAACATTTCAAAATAATATAAAGTCGATATTTTTCTCCATATTCTAATAAATCCTGTTACATTTAACATCCATACCCATCCTTATATTTAACAATCCTTACTCAGATTTGTCCGAAAGGATTTCACATTTTACATTAAAAATATATTACACAATAGTGTGTTTTTTAAAGCTAAAGTATTATGTAAAGGTGTGTACTTAAAGCTAAAGTATTATATAAAGATGTGCACTGAAAGCTAAAGATGTTATACAAGTGGCTCTTAAATCTAGGTGTTATATAAAGATGTGCTCTAAATACTAAGGTGAAAGATGTGCTCTTCATGCTAAGGTGTTATATAGAGGTGCATTCTTAATGCTAAAATGTTATATAAAGAGGTTGTTCTTATGATATAGAGGTTATTACATAAAAAGATGCGTTTTTTAATATAAAATATTAAATAGAGATATAATTTTAAAAATGAAAGCATTAAATATTCTTTAACTTTATTTCTAGCTGAAAAATAAATATGAAGCCAATACAATTCGCTATATTTTACTTCTTGAGGTTCAGAAACATTTGTAAAACATTAAAATGATACATTACTTAACATGAAACATGAAAAAATTTTTGTCCTCAAAAGATTGGAAACTATTCTTACCTGTTTCTTCATTCCCAATCGTTGACATGGTTTGTCTCCGCGAATTTTTCAATTTTCTTTCTCCGACTCTTACAGAAGAAAAATGACCGAATTTGCAGAACGACGAGGGAGTAAAAAATCTTTTTTCTTCTTTTTATTCGAGAAATTCCGATTGCCTTCCTCCATCCTGTCATCAATTGAGAGACGGCCAGACACGAGCTTGAACCCACACTTTTCATAAGTGCAGGAGGCTTTAATATTTCACGACTTATTCCCATATAGATGCGTCCCCCTAAGACGTTATTACTGCCACGGTCCACTTCTTTACCGCGCGTCGTTTTCAAAATTTGCGTTAGCCTGTCAGTTGGGGTTCAAAATTGCAATGATATTCAGTGTTCACTATTAGTTTCCACAAAGATGTTTGTGAACGCTATTTTTTTCATTTTTTCGTTGGTATATCCAGGGTTCAGTAATATTAGAGAATTTTTTTGGTTTTTAAAAAATGTTTTTTCATGAAATAAATGTCATATGTATTTCAATAGTCGAGTCAGGCATTGTATGTGCTAGAGATTTTAGATAACATTCTTTTACTTTTAAAAAGAGTGATCTACGGTATTATATAAGTATTATATAAAGAAGTGCTATACGGTATTATATCAAAGAAGTGATCTAAGGTATTCTATAAGAAGTGCTCTACGGTATTATATAAAAAGTGCTCTACGGTATTATATAAAAATTCTCATAAAAGAAGTGCTCTACGGTATTATATAAAGTGCTCTTCGATATTATATATCGATATTGTATATGTAATCAGCCGTATTTATACGCTATTAATCAAAGACGTGTTTATACGCTATTAATCAAAGACGCCAATAATTTATACGCTATTAATCAAAGACGTGTTATACGCTATTAATCAAAGACGTGTTCTACGGTATCAACTCAAAAGGGTGCGTTCAAATGCTACGGTATTAGATAAGATATAATGTTGAAATAGAAGCATTAAATAGTATTTAACATTAGTTCCATTGAAAATAAAGTCTTCAAATACATATCTTTTACTTACATGATTTCAGAACCATTTGTAAAACAATAAAAACACTATTTCCCTCAAAACACAAATAACTTTGTCCGTAAAAGACTTGAAAAATATTCTTATCTGGTTCTTCGTTCCCAATCGTTGACAAGGTTTGGCTAGGTGAATTTCAATTTTCTTTCTCCGACTCTTGCAGAAGAAAAAATGACCAAATTTGCTGAACGACAGGGTAAAAATTCTTTTTTCTTCTTTTATTCCGAGAACTTCCGGATTGCCCTCTTCCATTCTGTCACCAAATGAAAGACAGACGGCCAGACACGAGCTCGAACCCACACTTTTCGCCAAGGTGCAGGGAGGCTTAATATTTCACGCCTTATTCCCGTATAGATGCCTCCCCGAAACATTATTTTTATAAAGCCACGGTTCACTTCTTTTCCGTGTCGTTTATCAAATTTGCGCCAACCTGTCAGTTGGGGTTCAAATTGCAATGATATTCAGTGTTCTGCAAGGTATTTGTGGAGCTATTTTTCACTTTTTTCAGTGGTATATCCAGGGCATGAAGCAAAATTGGGATTTTTCATTATTTAAAAAAATTTGCTTTCATGAAATAAATGTCAACTGAATTTTAAATATTATAGTCGAGCGTTACATATTTCAGAGAATTTTAAATTACAAAACTTCGTAGACTTTTAAATACTTTTGATTCTATTTGAAAAATTCGTTCACGAAAAGATTTTACTTTTTTGCATTAAAAATTTATTACATATTAGTCTGTTCGTAATGCTGAAATCTTATATAAAGATTTCCTAATTTTGTTCTTGGTAAAAGATTTCTCAACATTTTCCTTACATGCTAAAATATTTGTATAAAATTGTGTTCTTAAAGCTAAAAGGGGTTGTATAAAATTTAAAAGATATAAAATTGTGTCATAAGGCTAAGGTTATATTAAACTGTGTCCTGAATGCTAAAAGGGTTGTATAAAAAATGTTAAAAAAAAAGATATAAAAACACGTAAAAATGTGTCCTTATTAAATATTGAATCTAAATCTAAAAATAAAAAACTTAACATATTTTTCCATTGAATAAAATGGAAGTCTTCAAATATTACAATTCATATCTTTTTTACTTACATGATTTCAAAACATTTGTAAGACAATAAAAGACATTATCTCCCATGAAACACGAAAACACCTTTGTCCTCAAAGATTTGGGAACTATTCTTACCTGGTTCTTCACTCCAATCGTTGACATGGTTTGCCTCCATGAATTTTAAAATTTTCTTTCTCCGACCCTTACAGAAGAAAAATGACCGAATTTGAGAACGACAGGGGTAAAAATTTTTTGTTTTTCTTCTTTTTATTCCGAGAAATTCCGATTGCCCTGCTCCGTTCTGTCATCAAATGAGACAGACGGCCGAACACGACTTGAACCCACACTTTTCGCAAGGTGTTTGGAGGGCTTTTTGTATTTCACGCCTTTATTCCCATATAGATGCATCCCCGAGACGTTATTACTGCCACGGTCTACTTCTTTTCCGTTCGTTTTCAAAATTTGCACCAACCTGTCAGTTGGGGTTCAAAATTGCAATGATATTCAGTTTTCCAGAAGGTGTTTGGAAACTATTTTTTCACTTTTGCAATGGTATATATCCAGGGCTCAGGCAAATTTGAAATTTTTTTCGTTGTTTAAAAAATGTGCCTTCATGAAATAAATGTCAACTGAATTTTAAATATTGTAGTTGAGCATTACATATGGCTACCCAGAGGAAATAACATTTCATTTTCTTTTAAAGAAATTAATTCTACGGTATTATACAGAGACCTGTTCTACGGTATTATATAAAGATCTTGTTCTGCACGATGTGCCTATAAAGATCTGTTCTACGGTATTATATAAAGATCTGTTCTACGGTATTATATAAAGATCTGTTCTGAATACCATTTAATAAAAGCGTGTTCTTATTAACATGGTGTTATAAAGATATAATTCTAAAATGGAACCGTAAATATTCTTTAAATTTATTTCATTAAAAAACAAAAAATCAGGAGTCTTCAAATGCAATTAATATCTTTTTATTGTTTTACAAATGGTTCTGAAATCATATAAGTAAACGACATTACTTCCCATAAAATACGAAAAACTTTGTCCTCAAAATACTTGGAAACTGTTCTTACCTGGTTCTTCATTCCCAATCGTTGACATGGCTTGCCTCTATGAATTTTCAATTTTCTCTCCCCAACTCTTACAGAAGAAAAATGTCCGAATTTGCAGAACTACAGGGTAAAAATTCTTTTTAACTTCTTTTATTCCGAGATATTCCGATTGCCTGCTCCGTTCTGTCACCAAATGAAAGACAGACGGCCAGACCTGACTTGAACCCACACTTTTCGCCAAGGTGCAAGAGGCTTTAATATTTCTCGATTTATTCCCATATAGATGCGTCCCCGAGACGTTATTACTGCCTCGTCGTTTTTCAAAATTTGCGCCAACCTGTCAGTTGGCGTTCAAAGTGCAATGCTATTCAGTGTTCACAAGGTATTTGTGAAACTATTTTTCACCTTTCCAATGGTATATCCAGGGCTCAGGAAGAATTTGAGAATTATTTTCGTTGTTTAGAAAGCGTGCTTTCATAAAATAAATGTCAACTGAATTTTGAATGCTATAGTAAAATATTATATGCCAGAGAATTTTAAATAACAACATTCTTTTTTTTAAAACTTTAAATTTGCATCTCAATAAATATATTAAATATATATTTATATATACTTAATATATATATTTATACATACTTAACGTAAAATAATTTCGACCAAATATTTCGATATTAAATTAATTCTCAATAATTAAAAGAATATGAATTTAATAGTTAAATGATTACTGTTGTAGAATTATGTAATTTAAATTACAAAATGTTATACTATGTATATGAATATTGAAGGTGGTCTTTAATTAATAATTATGCAATCATAATACTTTTCTTTAATTGAATGTGAATTCAATAATTGTTAGTGTAATAATTTATTATTTTTATTCATTTGATAACAATATTTACAACTTTCATTAAATTTTCGCTGATCTTTTTTTATTAGAAACATATTACAGTTAGTTCTGTTTTTATTAATGTTTCAGAAAATTCTTTTCTGCCAGATATGGTAAGTTCATTACAAAATTTGTTTTTAAGCAATAAAGATGTGTAACTACATGGAAAATTACAAGAGATATAATAAAAAGTAATTCATAATATTCAAATGTATTCGCCCAATCAGATAATTCTATGTTATAGTTTATTTAATAAACTATAATATAGAAAAATATACAAATTGAGAAATAGTCTACATACTCTAAAAATAATTGAATAAGAACTTTCTACTAAAATTTACTGAACAACAGTTCTATGCTAAAACATAATAAGAATTCTTCTTCCATATATTTTACAATAGAATTCTTGTTCCATCTATTTTACAATAGAATTCTTGTTCAATCTATTTTACAATGAAATTCTTGTTTAATCTATTTTTACAACATTCTTGTTTAATCTATTTTACAACATTCTTGTTTAATCTATTTTACAACATTCTTGTTCAATCTATTTAACAATAGAGTTATTGTTCAATCTATTTTACAATAGAGTTCTTGTTCAATTTATTTTACAATAGAGTTCTTGTTCAATCTATTTTAATGGAGTTCTTGTTCAATCTATTTTACAATAGAGTTCTTGTTCTATCTATTTTACAATAGAGTTCATGTTCAATCTATTTTTTACAATAGAGTTCTTGTTCCATCTATTTTTACAATAGAATTCTTGTTCAATCTATTTTACAATGAAAATCTTGTTTAATCTATTTTACAACATTCTTGTTCAATCTATTTAACAATAGAGTTCTTGTTAAATTTATTTTAAAATGTTCTTGTTCAATCTATTTTAAAACATTCTTGTTCAATCTATTTTTACAACATTCTTGTTCAATCTATTTAACAATAAGAGTTCTTGTTCAATCTATTTAACAATAGAGTTCTTGTTCAATCTATTTAACAATAGAGTTCTTGTTCAATTTATTTTACAATAGAGTTCAAGTTCAATCTATTTTACAGTAGAGTTCCTGTTCAATCTATTTTACAGTAGAGTTCCTGTTCAATCTATTTTACAGTAGAGTTCATGTTCAATCTATTTTACAATAGAGTTCTTGTTCAATCTATTTTACAATAGAGTTCTTGTTCAATCTATTTTTTACAATAGAGTTCTTGTTCAATCTATTTTACAATAGAGTTCTTGTTCAATCTATTTTACAATAGAGTTTCTTGTTCAATCTATTTTACAATAGAGTTCTGGTTCAATCTATTTTACAATAGGTTCTTGTTCAATCTATTTTACAATAGAGTTCTTGTTCAATCTATTTTACAATAGAGTTCTTGTTCAATCTATTTAACAATAGAGTTCTTGTTCAATCTATTTTACAGTAGAGTTCTTGTTCAATCTATTTTACAGTAGAGTTCATGTTCAATCTATTTTACAGTAGAGTTCATGTTCAATCTATTTTACAATGAGTTCTTGTTCAATCTATTTTTACAATAGAGTTCTTGTTCAATCTATTTTTACAATGAAGTTCTTGTTCAATCTATTTTACAACATTCTTGTTCAATCTATTTTTACAACATTCTTGTTCAATCTATTTAACAATAGAGTTCTTGTTCAATCTGTTATTTAACAATAGAGTTCTTGTTCAATCTATTTAACAATAGAGTTCTTGTTCAATCTATTTAACAATAGAGTTCTTGTTCAATCTATTTAACAATAGAGTTCTTGTTCAATCTATTTAACAATAGAGTTCTTGTTCAATCTGTTAACAATAGAGTTCTTGTTCAATCTATTTAACAATAGAGTTCTTGTTCAATCTATTTAACAATAGAGTTCTTGTTCAATCTATTTAACAATAGAGTTCTTGTTCAATCTATTTAACAATAGGTTCTCGTTCAATCTATTTAACAATAGAGTTCTTGTTCAATCTATTTAACAATAGAGTTCTTGTTCAATCTATTTTAGAGTACAACAAGAATTCTATGCTAAAAATAAGTACAAGTCATAGTACAATTTCATGGTAAAACAGAACAAGAAATCTATGTTAAAATTGATTGAACAAAAATTCTATGTTAAAATAGATTCAACTCAACCCTTAAACTCAATTGCACAAATAGTTGTTTTTCAATATTAAATCTTTGTTGTTCAGTCTTTGTTAAAATTTATGGAAAAGCAACCGCTTTGTTAAAATTATCAATTTGAATTGAATTTTTTACTGTATAGTTCTTTTTTCATTGATTGAAAGCATAGGAGAAAATGTTGCGTATGAAACATTTTGATAGCCAATGAATAAGAAAAACATAGTTTTAGAAAATTGTGTTAGTTAGAAAAATAAACTAAATAAAACTAGATATGAATCTAATAAAACAATTAGGAAGAACAATATCAAAGTAAGTTAATTGCATATTGATGAAAAAAAGAGTTATTAACTGAGATTATTTGTTTTTTATTAACGAGAATATTTAATTTTTTAATTGGGTTTATACCTGAAACTTATTTGTTGTTTTCTTTTTTGTTATTTAAAAGCGTTCTTTAACAATCGTTCTTTAATCTCAAAGCATTTTTATAACTATTATTTACCCCACTCGTGGCCCTACGGCAACACACGCAGCTAGCGTGCATTGCATTCATTGCTTTCAGAAAGGAAAAGATTCGATGGACATACTCTTGACATTGTGTATAAAGTTTTGCACTCCAGGCTGCCATTCTGTATTTTCCCGTACGAAATGCATACGTGGGGTATTTATCCTTATAAAAGATCTCCTAGAATGCGATATCTTTCTTTCGTTGCCCATAGGAGGCGTTTATCTTGATATGTTTATTTTTATGCTATGGGTGATTATGTTTATTATTATATGTTTTATGTTTATTATTATATATTTATATATTTATTTTTATGCTATGTGATGGGTTGTATTATATGCTTGTCAAATAACATGCATTACTCTCTCATGGAAATGAAATGCCAAAACTCTTTCCATGAGAACAAATGCTACAATATGCTTTGTTATTTTTCAGTAAAATGTTATGTTATTGATAGACAATTGTTTACATAAGGGGCAAATTTTGTTTGCCTATCCTTACAAACATTTTTTTTCCGAATGAAACTGTTCAAAATCGTTTTCTTTTGTTTTATGGCTCTAATAAATCAACAATATACAGGAATCCATGGTAGGTTCCGATCTGTTTAACCCTCGCGTGCACGTAGAGCGACGAGCCAAACCATCAATAGTAATCTATCTATACTATACTTTACTTTTTCATTGAAAGAACTATTAAAAATATATACAAAAACGTCATAAATTACTTTCAGAAGTAATCTAAGTGAACAGGCAAGGTGAGATTTAGGTGAATACAAAATTAATTTGGATATACATCAATAAATAACAGCAAATCAACCAGGCTCGCTTTTTCAATCTGGAGAGAAGAATTGCGAAACACCCTTACCTTTCCTCAGAGAATCCACTTTAATACATTTTCTCGAGTCGTGCATTCTTATCCACAACTCCATTTCATGCCATAATAGAAACTTTTCTTCTCCCTACAATGATCATGAAACATAAAAATATTGCCTTATTACTCGTCTAACATTACGAATTTATTATTCCATCAGTCCTGGGCAACACGTTGAATCGAGATTGTTTATTTACCCGATTCCGATTTCTATAATGCTGTCTGCTATTTTTACGAGGCCACCATTTGTTGTTTTCGTTTCCAGAGAGCAATGGATAAGCATGCAAAACAATTTTGGTTAATCTTTTTCCTTACAAAATAAGTCGTGAATATTGAAAGGGCATCCTTTTGTTTTTTGTGCAATAAGAACGGATTTGTTAATCAGTGTTAACGTTCTCTTACTGCAATAAAATATATCATTTTTTGGTTCTTTAATTCTCTTGTTACATGCTGGTATTTTTTCTATTGATAGGTGGCTATTGTATTAAGAACACAAAGTCAAAGCCAAAATAATTGATTTTATGTTCAAATAATAATTATAGAATTATCGTCTAAATATTTGCTAATTTATCACGATTGACCCCAACGACGGTTAAACGACTGATTTAGGAGTAATTTTAACAACAGTTCTTGTTATAAAATATCGAAAATGTAGATAATACTCACTGTATCTTAACTAATAGTAAACAAAAGACTAATTATTTTCTATTTCTATTAATTTTTTATTATCTATTAATTTTTCTATTATAATTTATATTATTTCAGTAAAATGTTATGACATTGACAGATAAGTGTTTATATAAGTGGGATATTGTGTTTGTCCATTCTTACAAATTTATTTTTTCTGTTTAAAACTGATCAAAATCTTTTCTTTCGCCTTATGGCTCCAATAACTATAACAATATGCAACAATCATCTATTTTTATTAGTTAAATTAATTAACTTTTTTCATTGAAAGAACTCTTAAAGAAATATATATATATATATATATATATATATATATGTCATAAATTTTCTCAGTAATGTAAGTGAACAGGGAAGGTGAGATTTAGGTGAATATAAAAATTAATTTGGATATACATAATAAATAACAACAATATCAACCAGGCTCGCTTTTTTCAATCTGGAGAGAAGAATTGGGAAACACCCTTACCTCTCCCTCAGAGAATCACTTCAATACACTTCTCGAGTCGTGCATTCTATCCACAACTCCATTTTGCCTGCTTTAATAGAAACTTTTCTTTTTCCCTACAATGGTCATGGAACATAAAAGATTGCCTTATTACTCTTCTAACACATTACGAATTATTATTCCATCAGTCTAGGGCAAACACGTTGAATCCGAGATTGTTTATCTACCCGATTCCGATTTCTTCAATGCTCTCTGCTATTTTTTTACGAGCGACCATTTGTTATTTTCGTTTTCCAGAGAGTAATGGATAGGCATGCAAAACAATTTTGGTTCATCTTTTTCCTTGCAAAATAAGTCGTGATTATTGTGTGATAATTTTTTTATTTTTGTGTGATAAGAGCAGGTTTGTTAATCACTGTTAACGTTCTCTTTGTGCAAAAAAATATATATTTTTTTTGTCTTTAAGTCTCTTGTTACTTGTTTGTATTTATTTCTATTGGTAGGTGGTTGTTGTATTAAAAATATCAAGCTGTAAAAAATTGATTTTATGTTCAAATAATAATTATCGAATTATCGTCTAAATATTTGCTAATTTATCACGATTGACCCCAACTACGGTTAAACGACTGATTTAGGAGTAATTTTCCCAACAGTTCTTATTATAAAATATCGAAAAATGTAGATAATACTCACTGTATCTTAACTAATAGAGAAATAAACAAAAGACATATAATTTTTTTTTATCTATTTTTCAGTAAAATGTATGACATTGATAGATAAGTGTTTATATAAGTGGATATTGTGTTTGTCCATTCTTACAAATTTATTTTTCTGTTTAAAAACTGATTCAAAATCTTTTCTTTCGCCTTATGGCTCCAACAACTATAACAATATGCAACAATAATCTATTTTTATTAGTTAAATTAATTAACTTTTTCATTGAAAGAACTCTTAAAGAAATATATATATATATATATATATATATATGTCATAAATTTTCTCCAGAAGTAATGTAAGTGAACAGGCAAGAAGGTGAGACTTAGGTGAATATAAAATTAATTTGGATATACATTAATAAATAACAACAATATCAACCAGGCTCGCTTTTTCAATCTGGAGAGAAGAATTGGGAAACACCCTTACCTCTCCTCAGAGAATCCACTTTAATACATTTCTCGAGTCGTGCATTCCTATCCACAACTCTATTTCGCTGCCATAATAGAAACCTTTATTCTCCCTACAATGGTCATGGAACATAAAAAGATTGCCTTATTACTCTTCTAACATTACGAATTTATTATTCCATCAGTCTAGGGCAACACGTTGAATCGAGATTGTTTATCTACCCGATTCCGATTTCTTCAATGGTCTCTGCTATTTTAACGAGCGACCATTTGTTATTTTCGTTTTCCAGAGAGCAGTGGATAGCATGCAAAACAATTTTGGTTCATCTTTTTCCTTCCTTGCAAAATAAGTCGTGATTATTGAAAGGGGCATCCTTTTATTTTTGTGTGATAAGAGCAGGTTTGTTAATCACTGTTAACGTTCTGTTTTGTGCAAAAATATATATTTTTTTTGTCTTTTAAGTCTCTTGTTACTTGTTTGTATTTATTTCTATTGGTAGGTGGTTATTGTATTAAAAATATCAAGCTGTAAAAAACTGATTTTATGTACAAGTAATATTTATTGAATTAACATTTAATATATGCTGAATAGGGACAATTTATCCACAGACTATTAAACGACTGATTTAGAGGAATTTTCAACATTTCTTGTTGTAAAATCTCGAAAACTGTAGATAATGCTCACTGTATTTTAACTAGTAGAGAAATAAACAAAATACATATAAAAATGTCTCTTCTCTATTTTTCAGTAAAAAATGGTATGACATCGATAGATCAGTGTTTATATGGAGTGGAAAATGTTTGTCCATTCCTACGAATACTTTTTTTCTTATAAAGTGGTTCAAGCTCTTTTTCTTTCTTTAGTAATTACAACATACAGTAGGAAACAATCTTTTATAAGTTAAATTAATTTACTTTTTCCATGAAAGAATTCTTAAAGACATAAAAAAATGTCTTAAATATCTTCAGAAGTAATCTAAGTGAACAGGCAAGGTGATATTTAGGTGAATACAAAATTGATTTGGATATACATCAATAAATAACAGCAACATCAACCAGGCTCGCTTTTTCAATCTGGAGAGAAGAATTGCGAAACACCCTTACCTCTCCTCAGAGAATCCACTTTAATATTTTCGAGTCGTGCATTCCTATCCACAACTCCATTTCGTCTGCCATAATAGAAACTTCTCTTCTCCCTACAATGGTCATGAAACACAAAAAAGATTGCCTTATTACTCTTCTAACATTGCATTACGAATTTATTATTCCATCACTCCTGGGCAACACGTTGAGTCCGAGATTGTTTATCTACCCGATTCCTATTTCTTCGATGCTTTCTGCTATTTTTACGAGCCACCATTTGTTGTTTTCGTTTTCCAGAGACCAATGGATAAGCATGAAAAACAATTTTTGGCTTAACTTTTTTCTTGGAATATAAGTCGTGAATATTGAAAGGGGCAAACTTATTTTTTGTAGTAATAAGAGCAGGTTTGTTAATCACTGTTAACTTTCTCTTGTGCAATAAAATATGTAATTTTTTGTCTCTTTTTATGTCTATTGTTACTTGTTGGTATTTTTTCTATTGGTAGGTGGCTATTGTAAAGAAGAAAAGTCAAGCTATAACAATTGATTTTATATTCACCAAAATAATTATTAAATTAACATTTAGGTATTTGCTTAGGAGGAATTCACTACAAATTCAAATAAATTAAATTTTTGTCGCAAAATCAATCACAAATTATCCAATGTAAGAACACTCTTTTTGACTTTTGTTGTTGGTCTTTGATGCTTCCAATAATTTAGATTCCACCATCCTCAAAGATTTCAAGAGGTTTTCATCTTCTTCCTTTAATTTGAATCCAATGAAAGGACTTTTACAAATACAAATTTATAATATTTATCTCATATGTCTCCATGGGCTTCCTCAATAAGAATCGAACTTCTCTCCTTACATTATAAGATCCATACCATCTTTTTGCTGCTTCAGACCTACAATTTAAAATTGCTTTTTGTCTTTTAACTTGTTGGTATTTTTTTCTATTGGTAGGTGGCTATTGTAGTAAGAAAAAAATCAATCTAGAACAATTGATTTTATGTTCAAATAATAATTATTGAATTAACATTTAAATATTTCCTGATTTAGGACGATTTACCCAACGACGGTTAGGCGACTGATTTGGGAGGAATTTTCCCAAACATTTCGTGTTGTAAAATTTCGAAAACTGTAATTAATACTCACTGTATCTTAACTAGTTGAGAAATAAACAAAAGACATATAAAGTGTCTCTTTTCTATTTTTCAGTAAAATGTTATGACATCGATAGATAAGTGTTTATTTAAGTAGAAAGTGTTTGTCCATTCCTACAAATATTTTATGTATCAAGCTGTTCAAAATATTTTCTTTCTCTATTAACTAAAACAATATACAATAGTAATCTATCTTTTATAAGTTAAATTAATTTACTTTTTCATTGAAAGAACTCTTAAAGATATACATAAACATGCCATACATTTCTTTCAGAAGTGATTAAAGGGAACAGGCAAGGTGAGTTTGAGGTGAATACAAAAATTAATTTGATAAACATCAATAAACAAAATCAACACCACCCAGGCTCGCTTTTTCAATCTGGAGAAAAGAAATGCGAAACACCTTTACCTCTCCCCAAAGAATCCACTATAATACATTTCTCAAGTCGTGCATTCTTATCCACAACTCCATTTCGCCCGCCATAATAGAAACTTGTCTTCACCCGACAATGGTCATGGAACATAAAAAGATTGCCTTATTACTCTTCTAACATTACGAATTTATTATTCCATCAGCCCTGGACAACACGTTGAATCCGAGATTGTTTATTTACCCGATCCCGATTTCTATAATGCTGTCTGCTATTTTTACGAGCCACCATTTGTAGTTTTCGTTTCCAGAGAGCAATGGATAAGCATGCAAAACAATTTTGGGCGCAACTGATTCTTGCGAAATAAGTCGTGAATATTGAAAGGGCTAACCTTTTATTTTTTGTGTAATAAGAGCAGGCTTGTTAATCACGTTTAACGTTCTCTTTATGGAATAAAAATATATCATTATTTTTTTGCTTTTAACGCTTTGCCACCTATTGATATTTTTCAATCGAGAATTAGGGGAATATCTACTGTCATATTTTGAGTGACAAGTTTTTCTCATTAGTACAAAACACTGTTTGCCTGTAATATGACTACCCACAATACTACTTGTCTGCTGTCAAAGTTGAGTGATGGGTTGTATTATGTGCTTGTCAAGTAATATACATTGGTCTCTCCTAGGAATTAAATATCAAAACTTTTACCAATAGATAAAATGCTGCAATATGCTTTGTTATTTTTCAGTTAAATGCTATGTCATCGATAAATAATTGTTTATGTAAGTGGGACATTTTGTTTGTCCATTCTTACAACATACTTTTCAGTATAAGACTGTTCAAAATCTTTTTTTTTTGTCTTTTGGATATACATATTACAGTAATAATTTATCTTTTATAAGTTAAATTAATTTATTTTTTTTTCATTGAAATAATTCTAAATAATTTATAAGTAATCTAAGTGAACAGGAAGGTAAGAGTTATGAATAGAAAATTAATTTGGATATACATCAATAAATAACAGCAATATCAACCAGGCTCTCTTTTTCAATCTGAAATAGAGAAACACCCTTACCCTCTCTCAGAGAATCCACTTTAATACATTTCTTGAGTAGTGCATTCTTATCCACAACTCCATTTCTCCTGCCATAATAGAAACTTTTCTTCTCCCTACAATGGTCATGAAACATAAAAATATTGCCTTATTACTCTTCTAACATTACGAATTTATTATTCCATCAGTCTAGGGCAACACGTTGAATCTGAGATTGGTTATCTACCCGATACGGATTTCTTCAATGCTCTCTGCTATTTTTACGATCTACCATTTGTTGTTTTAGTTTCCAGAGAGCAATGGATAAGCATGCAAAACAATTTTTGGTTCATCTTTTTCTTGCAAAATAAGTCGTGAATATTGAAAGGGGCATCCTTTTTATTTTTATTTTATAAGAGCAGGTTTGGCAATCTCTATTAACGTTCTCTTTATGCACTGCAAATATATCTTTTTTAAGTCTTTTAAGGCTTTTGCCACCTATTGATATCTTTCACGCGAAAATTCGTGAATATCTGCTGTCAGATTTGAGTGACAAGTTGTTCTCATAGTACAAAACACTAATTGCCTGTAATATAATATGTTTGTCTGCTTTTAAATTTGGGTGATGGCTCGTATTATATGCTTGGCAAATAATATATCTTGCTATCTCCTGGGAAGGATATGCCAAAATCCGTTTTCATGAGAAAACATGCTACAATATGCTTTGTTATTTTTCAGCAAAAATGTTGCATTATCGATAGTTAATTGCTTATATAAGTGGTAAATTTTTTTTGTCCCTTCTTACAAATATTTGTTTCCGTATAAAATTATTTAAAATCTTTTTCTTTTTTGTTTTATGGCTCTAAAAACTAAGACAATAAACAATAATAATCTATTTTTATAAGTTAAATTAAATTAATAATCTATCTTTTATAAGTTAAAGATAATTAATAAGTTTATTAATTATTAATCGTGCATTCATTGGAAGAACTCTTAAAGATATAGTATATAAGAAAAGTCATCAATCTCTTTCAGAAGTAATCTAAGTGCACAGGCGAGGTGAGATTTAAATGAATATAAAATTAATGTGGATATACATCAATAAATAACAGCAACATCAACCAGGCTTTCGCTTTTCAATCTGGAGAGAAGAATTGCGAAACACCCTTACCTCTCCTCAGAGAATCCACTTTAATACATTTCTCGAGTCGTGCATTCCTATCCACAACTCCATTTCGCCTGCCATAATAGAAACCTTTCTTCTCCCTGCAATGGTCATGGAACATAAAAAGATTACCTTATTACTCTTTCTAACATTACGAATTTGTTATTCCATCAGTCCTGGCCAACACGTTGAATCCGAGATTGGTTATCTACCCGATTCCGATTTCCTTCAATGCTCTCTGCTATTTTTACGAGCCACCATTTGTTATTTTCGTTTTCCAGAGAGCAATGGATAAGCATGCAAAAAAACAATTTCGGGCTCATATTTTTCTTGCAAAAATAAATCGTGAATATTGAAAGGGGCATCCTTTTTATATTTTGTGTAATAAGAGCAGGTTTGTTAATCACTGTTAACGTTCTTTCTTTTACGCAATAAAAATTTATCATTTTTGTCTTTTTTAAATATCATTTTTACTTGTTAGTATTTTTTTATTGATAGGTGGTTATTGTATGAAGAAAAAAATCAAGCTCTACTACTAATTTTATATTCAAATAATAATTAGCGAATTAACATTTAAATATTTGCTGAAATATTAATGAATATTGAAAGGCATCTTTTATTTTTGTGTAATAATAAAGCAGCTTTGTTAAGCACTACAAAGTTCTCTTTATAAATGAAAATATGTCATTTTCTTTTTAAGTTTGTTGCTTAGATGGTATTTTTTTACTATTGGTAGTTGGCTATTGTATTAAAAAAATCAAGCTAGAACAATGGATTTTATGTTCAAATAATAATTATTGAATTAACATTTAAATATTTGCTGATTTAGGACGATTTACCCCAACGACAGTTAGGCGACTGATTTAGGAGGAATTTTCCCCAACATTTCTTTGTAGTAAAATCTCGTAAACTGTATATAATACTAGCTGTGTTTTAACTAGTAGAGAAATAAAAACAAAAAAGAAATATAAAGTTTCTTTTTTCTATTTTTCAATAAAATGTTATAATAGCGATAAATAAGTGTTCATATAAGTTTAAAAGTTTGTCATGCTTACAAATATTTTTTTCCGTATAAGACTGTTAAAATTCTTTTTATTTCGTTTTTATGGCTCAGGCGAAAATTAGCGAATATCTGCGGTCAGATTTGAGTGACAAGTTGTTCTCATTAGTACAAAACACTAATTGCCTGTATTATAAGTACCCACACACAGCTTTTGTCTGCTGTCCAAGTTGAGTGATGGGTTGTATTATGTGCTTCTCAAAAACATACATTGCTCTCTCTCTTGGAATGAAATGCCAAAAAACTCTTTCTATGAGAAAAGATACTACAATATGCTTTTGTTATTTTTTTAGTAAAAAGATGTGTCATTGATAGATAATTGTTTATATAAGTGGCAAATGTTTGTCCGTTCCTACAAATATTTTTTTCCGTATAAAGCTGTTCAAAATCTTTTCTTTCTCCAATAACTAACTACAACAGTAAACAATAGTAATATCTTTTAACAGTTAAATCAATTTACTATTTTCATTGAAAGAACTCTTAAAGATATATACAAAAATTTCATAAATTTCTTTCAAAAGTAATCTACGTGAACAGGCAAGGTGAAATTTAGGTGAATACAAAATTAATTTGGATATACATCAATAAATTGCAACAACATCAACCAGGCTCACGCTTTTTCAATCTGGAGAAGAATTGGTGAAACACCCTTACCTCTCCTCAGAAAATCCACTTTTGCGTTTCTCGAGTCGTGCATTCTATCCACAACTCCATTTCTCGCCTGCCGTAATAGAAATTTTTCTTCTGCCTACAATGGTCATGGAACATAAAAGATTGCCTTATTACTCTTCTAACATTACGAATTTAGTATTCCATCAGTCCTGGGCAACACGTTGAATCCGAAATTGTTTATCTCCCCGGTTCCGATTTCTTCAATGCTCTCTGCTATTTTTACGAGCGACCATTTGTTATTTTCTTTGTTTCCAGAGAGCAATGATAAGCATGCAAAGCAATTTGATTCATCTTTTCTTTGCAAAAATGAGTCGTGAATATTGAAAAGGGCATCCTTTAATTTTTTGTATAATAAGAGCAGGTTTGTTAGAACTTTCGTTGATGCACAAAAATATATCATTTTTTAAATATTTTAAATTGTCATGTTAAATGTTGATATTTTTTGTATTGGTAGTGGCTATTGTAGTAAGAAAAATTAAGCTAAACAATTGATTTTATTTTCATAAAAATAATTATTGAATTAACATTTAAATATTTGCTTAGAAGTAATTTATCCAAACATTTTTGGTGAATTTTTGGGAAACTGTAGATCTCGCTGTATCTAACTAGTACAGAAGTAAAAAAAGAAATATAAAAGTGTATATCTTTGAGTTTTGGATGACATGTTTAAAAATATCTTTTAATTTTAAATATTAATTATCATATATGATTTAATCACAAAACTTATCCTCTTCGAAATCGAATCCAAATAAATTATTCTTTCAGAGCATGCATAATATGTCCAATGTAAAAAAAAACTCTTTTTAATTTGTCTGACTGGTCTTGGTGCTCAATATGTTTTTTATTTATATCAATTTCATGGAATGTTTTTTATCCTACTTCTCCGAGTGTTTTCACAGGGCCTGATGGCCAAATGGCTAGCGATCTGGCCATTTGCAACATTCTGGCGGAGGCACGAATGTTTGTTAGTGGTTCGGAATCTACGTTAAACTGTAGGTCCCAGTCTAATTAGCCTAAAGCGTGTAAAAATGACAGTAGAGTGTCAAACCAAACCAAACCACTTTTTAGAAGTTGAATGCAATGAAAAGTACTTTCAAGCATACAAATTTATTGTATTTTTCTCATATGCCTCCATGCACTTTCTGAATAAAAATCGTATTTCTCTTTTACATATAAACTTCACACACCATCTTTTAAGTAGTCTCAAACCTAGATTTTAAAATAGCTACAAAGCAATACAATTTTTTTATCACAAATTCTCTCAAATCATAAATAAAAAAATACTTATTTGAATATAAAAAAAAATTATTTCGTTACAATTTAGTAAAGGGCAAACAACCCAACTAGGACAATTACGCTTGCTTTTTAATCAGGAGAAAAGAATTGAGAAAACTCTTACCATTTCTCAAATAATACATTTCTTAGATCGCTCATATCTATCCAAAAATTCAATTTCTTCAACCATATTAGAAAGTTCTCTTCTCCATACAACTGCCATGAAACATAAAAAGATTGCCACAATTACTCTTCTAACGTTACAAATTTATTATTCCATCAGTCTTGGGCAACACGTTACAACTGGGATTGTTTATCTGCACGGCTCCAATTTCTTCAATGTTCTCTGCTTTTTTACGACTGACCATTTGTTATTTGTTTTTTTCTAAAGCAGTGGATAAACCTTGAAAACAATTTCGCTCATATGATTCTTGCAAAAGCATGGGATATCAAGTGCTTTTTATCAATGCTTTTTTCTTTTCAGTCGGAGGAGATTTTGTTAAACATCGTTAACGTTTACATGGTGAAATGGATGCCTCCATGTTAATTGATTGTTTTTCAATTCCTTCTAATAGCTCACACTCTCCCTGTATATATCTTGTTCAAATTTTCAATCGTTCATAAAATACTTTTATTCATCCACTCAAGTTCAAATACATTTTTTTGAACTTGTAGTGGATGACACTCGATGTTAATACAGATTTTTCAAATATTAATTCAGTAATTAAATTTAATTAATTTTTTTTTTTTTAGATTTAAGTTGCATATATCCACCAATAGATGGTGCCAGATAAAATTAAAAAAATTGAATGAAAACAATTTATAAAAGTTTCTGCAATAGTAGTGAAAAAAAGTAGGAATTAACTTATTATTTTTTTTTTATATTACTTGTTGATTGTTTTTTTTTTCTTTTAATGTTGCATAATGTAGTTGATACGTAAACATTTGATTGAATTTATTTGTTAGAATGAATAGATTAAATGTATTATTTAAATATTTCTATTAAAAATATTGCACTACATAATGAAAATGTAGAATTTTCAATTAAAGGAAACATCCCAGAATAGTAAAAATTTATTTTAATTCTTATCTCAAATCCATGCTTTAATTTAACTCAGTTAAATTTAGTTTACAAAAAACGAATTTTACAAAATAAAATAAAATTTTACTTAAATAAAAAAAGATGAATTATGCTTTAAGCCAAACTAGAAAAGTCAACGTAAAGAGCCATCAGTATAACAATCTGCAAAATCTTCATTAATTATAGTAAAAGTTTCTTTCATATGAGTGGCAACAGCTATTGCAGAGAATCAACAGCGCCCCTATAAATAACGAACTAAATAAATAAATAGAAATAGAAATAATAGAACGAACTTCTTCGTTCGAACTTCAGTAATAGCTAAGAAGTCTCTGGTATAGTCGAGGGTAATACCTTCCATTTTAAATTTGTAATTAAACTTCAATAATAATTGTTACATAGTAACTTAGTCTGATAATAATTAATCCTATTTGAACCTTTCATATTACTAATACACTATAAAAAAATTCGAAATATTTATGAAATATAATTTTATTTTTACGAATTTATTATTTTATATAAGTTAGAGCTATTATTATTTCATCTCTCTCACCTAGGCTTTATTTTAATTATTCGTATATATTTGAAAGTTTCAAAAATATAACATATAATATTCATAATATAATTTGAATATTATATGATATAATTTGAAAGACTGATTTAAAATAGAAATTGAATCATTTCATAAACCATTTAATTATTTTCTACGTAAAAATGTTTGTCACCAACTTTCTTCAAAACAAAAAATTATTGCTCATTTTCAAATATATATATATACTCACTCTAATATAATAGGTTCCATGTTTCCCTTTATGACATCACAGTAACCATTCCTATTTACGAACAGTGGATTATTGATAACAGAGCAAATCAGACTCTTAGTTCAAGTTGTCAGCGCTTTTGGTTCATTTTAAACCTGCAAATTGTTTTTTTTCGAAAATGAAATTGACCAAACACAAAACACGCTCAAACATAACGGACGCTAACCTGCAACATCCATTACGATGTCAAATACCCAAATTGAGAGCGATTCGCAAAAGTTAAGTGAAAGAGTGGGAGAAAAACAAGTATTGCACTAGTAAAATAAATATTTATTAATTTCTTTTATATTTATATATTTTTTCATATTTCATTTTTAGTGTTATATATTTCTTTACAATGTACATTTAGTATCCTTATTATTACATTATCTATATTTACATGTAATAGTAGTAGTAAACACAAAAATAATAACTCATTATGCTTCAAGTTTTTCTCTCTCCAAAAATGTCTAACATGGGGATATACAATTTTATATGCTGCCCGCGGAATTATGATGTATTTCCCAAAGTGGCCCGCAAAATCATTTGGGTTTGCCATTCCTAGTTTAGTAGTTTAAAATACTGCATATTTTTATTTTATTTCTTATTATAAGGCTTAATTTAAAAAAATGAAGAGCACTACAACAATGAACCTTCGAAATAATTCTAATGTAATTTTAAATTAATGAAAATATTTGACACATTTTAAAAATTGATGGTTTTTACGCTAATAAAATAATTTCCCTGTATGAATAGTCCAAAAACGTATGAATGAACGTGTATGAATAGATGTAAATAGTATAACGATACATTGACAGGTATAAACATTATTTCTAATATATAAAGATAAATACTGCCTTTTTAAGAGCCAAAGATTTTCCCATACTTTTAGAAATCCACAGCAAAAGTACTTGCATTTGAATTAAAATTACTGTCTAGTGTTACTATGCATGAGAAAGTGATTCATTTTTTTTTCTTCTTTCAATTTAACCCGAATTTCAACAGAGGTATTTAAGCTGTGAAGTTTGCAAAGAAATAAGCAAGGAAGCATTTTGGAATCTATATTTCTTCGAGTAAAAACAATGGCTCACTTCAAGAAAAGTGTATTAAGAAGCACTTTCAATCAGCTAAATCCATTCTCCTCAAACCCTCAAAACTAAGGAAATTTCTTCCAGTGGAAATTTTTAAATGTACAGAAGTGCTTATATAAATACCCTGGTGATCCCAGAAAGGCAGTGTCGATGAAAATTGTCTCAGGCACGTTTCATGGATTTAAACCTTTCCAGACAATTATCAGCTCATGGGTGAGAAAATGGCGCTGGATATTTTCCTCCAGAAAACTCAAAAGCACTTCTGGAGCGTTATGCTTCCAAGAACGAATAACAATAAAAAAAATTGAGGAAGAAAATTTTTCTTTAAACAGATTTTAAAATGAAAGTTCTCTGAAAATGGTAAAGAACCAAAGAATACTAAAGCACGTTCCTGCTTTTGACTTTTTCTTTTCTTTTATAAATTATAAGCTGTAAAAAAAAAGAAAAAAAAAATTAGTTCTGCAGAGGAAAAAAAAAAATGTTTTCTATTCGAGAAGAACTGTTCAACAAAAAAAAAATTTGTTTATAAAATCGAAAATTCTGCTTATAAGATTTTCATGAATATTTAGCAAAATGGATAAATGCAAACCTATTACTTCGTCTTCCTAAAGCAATGTTGTTGGTAACCATTTAAGATTATTGTTAGGAGGGCCAAATGCATTTAATTAAATTTCTTGACTGGGGTTTACTTTTATTTTTACATTCATCTTTGAAGGGAACAGAATGTTTTAAAAATATGTTTTCTAATTTTATTTACGGTAGTAACAATGTTTAAACTTTGATTTGAACTCTGTAAACAAGTTTTGCAAAACAGCGATTTAAATTATAGGAAAACATCCGCAATCCATGTGTTGTTGAAAGAATCACGCACTGTAATGTGAATTAATTTTTGAATTTTTAAACTTTTATATACAATAAATTGATTTAATAATTTTTATTTACAAAATAACCATATGAATATTTCCAAGTTATGAATTTCTACTTTGTAATTAATTTAAATAAAACAGGTGGAATTTATTTTATTGAGAAATATATCTTTCTTTTATGTTTAACACCTTTAATATTTATTTTCCTTTTTCTAGTACGGTTTCTATCAAAAACATTTTTGTCTTTAAAATTTACTTGATTATATTAGAGATAATTTTGATACATATTATATAATCAGATGCAAATAATTTTATTATCCCAACATAAACTTACTAAGCTTCAAAAAAATTAAGGATGATTAATTTGTTCTACTAATTAAAGTATTTTTTATTACTATCAATTATTATTGATCAATATACTATTTAGTGAATATAATCTTATATGAATGAATATAAGAATAAATGGGAGAATATAATCTTATGAATGTAATGAATATAATCTTTAATGGGAGAAATAATTGATTACAACAATATAAATTATGGTTGTTTTTTCAACAATGCAAAATTAATCAATGTCTGAAATAAGAAATTTTTAAAAAGATTATTAGAAATATCTGATCTGCATAACAAAAGAATATTAAAAAACAATGACTCGTACGTAATATATTCGACACACTGACACTTATAAACATTGTTTGTAATACACAGTCCAGTCACATTAATGTGACCATCTTTCAAAAGCCAGAATTCTTGTATATTCTGGCTTTAAGCAAAGTGTGAAATGTTGTATTTAAACTGGTATTAAGTGGAATTCATTATATACACTCCACTGCAATGTGGTACCATCTGCCTTTTGTGATTGGTCATTTCACGTTGACATCGAAAGTAGGTGGTGGGCACATTAATGCGACAACTGTGTAAATAAAGATAAAATACTATCACAAAAATAATAACGACCAAATGATTTGACATACTTATAGAAATCACAGCAAAGTGCATTGCATTTGAATTAAAACCACTGTTTAGTGCTGCAAAATGCGAGAGAAAGTAGTTGATTTTTTTCTTTTTTCTTCTTTTTCTTTTTACGGATTTAATCCGGAATTTCAACAGTAGCATTTAATCTTTAAAATTCGAGGAATGGATTAGCTGATGGAAAGTGCTTCTAATACGCTTTTCTTGAAGTGAGCTTGTTTTTAATCGAAGAAATATAGATTCTCAGATGCTTCCTTGCTTATTTCTCGGCAGACCCTACAGCTTAAATGACTCTGTTGAAATGCGGATTAAATTGAAAGAAAAAGAAGAAAAAAAAATCAAATATTTCCTCTCCAAGCAACACTAAACAGTGGTTTTAATTCAAATGCAATGCACTTTTGCTGTGGATTTCTAAAAGAATAGCAACATGCTTGCTTCTACTGTCTTTTATTAGAAACGTTGTTTATACATGTCAATGTATCGTACATATTTACAATTCATACTGGCAAATGTATTTAAATTAATTATAAAAGTTGGAATACAGGACTTGGAAATATTCATATAGATATTTTGTATTTAAAAACTACTAAAGCTATTTATTGTTCAAAAATTAATTCACATTTCAGTGCGATTTCACGCACCAATACATGGATTAAGTATATTTTCCTAATATTTAAATCGCTGTTATGCAAACTTTGTTTATACAATTCATTTACAAAAGTTTTTTAAACATTATTACTACCGACAATTAAATTAGAAAAACAGTTTTTCAAAATATTCTGTTCCCCTTAAAAGATGAATGTAAAAATAAAAATAAACCTCAGCCAAGAAATTTTGACTCAAATGCATTTGCTCTCCCCGCCAATAATTTTAAATGGTTACCAACAAAAATTGCTTCTGGAAGACGTAGCTAAATAGGTTTGCACTTATCCATTTTTCCAAACATTCAAGAAAATCTTATAAACAGAATTTTTGGATTTTATAAGCAACTTTTTTTGTGGAACAGTTCTTCCTCGAATAGAAAAGAATACGAAAGCATTTTTTTTTTCTCTCCCCTTTCCTCCAAAACTAATTTTTTTCTTTTCCTTTTTTTTTTTTTTTTTTTTTTGAACGCTTATAATTTATAAAAAAAAAGAAAAAAAAAAATCAGAAGCAAATAAGTGCTTTATTATTCTTTTGGAGTTTAAAGACAAATTTTCCATTTTTTTATTATTATTCGTTCTGGAAGCATAACGCTTAAGAAGTGCTGAGTTTTCTGGAGGAAACTACCAGCGCCATTTTCTCACCCATAAGCTGATTATTGTCTGGAAAGGTTTTTTATCCATGAAACGTGCCTGAGACAATTGTCCTCGACACTGCTTTCTGGGATCACCAGGGCATTTATATAAGCTTTTCTGTACATTTAAAAATTTTCCACTGCAAGAAATTTGCTTAGTTTGAAGGGTTTTGAGGAGGAATGGGTTAGTGAATGAAAGTGTTTCTTAATACGCTTTGCTTGAAGTGGCCTTTGTTTTTACTCGAAGAAATATAGATTCTTTAATGCCTTCTTGCTTATTTGTTGGCAAACTTTTACAGCTTAAATGCTTCTGTGAAAATTCGGAATAAATTGGAAAGCAAAGTGAAAAAAAAACACAACTACTTTCTCTCGCAAAGCAACACTAAACAGTGATTTTAATCAAAATGTAAGCAATTTCTGATGTGGATTTTTTAAAGGTATGGCAAAATATTTGTCTCTTATATAATGATAAATACTGTATTTTTATTAGAAATAAGGTTTATTCGTGTTCAGATCATTTACGTCTATTCATACACTGCCAGTTATTTAAATTAATTATAAAGATGGTACACAGGATTTGGAAATATTCATATCGATATTTTGTATTTAAAAATTACTAAATCTATTTATTGTATAGAAAAGTTTAAAAATTCCAAATTAACTCATTTCAATTTTGAGATTTATCACCAATTTCCAGGATTATGAATATTTTCCAATTATATAAATCTCTGCTTTCCAAAAATTGTATGCACAGTTCAAAACAAAGTTTAAATATTATTAATATTGTCAATTAAATTATAAAACTGCTTTTCAAAAATTCTGTTGCCTTCGAAAATGAATGTAAAAATAAAAGTAAACCCCAGTCAAGAAATTTAAGTAAATTATTTTGACTCTTCTAGCAACAATAATAATCTTAAATGGTTAAAAACAAAATTTCTTTAAGAAGACGAAGAGCAATAGGTTTGCACTTATCCATTTTGCTAAACATTCTAGAAAATCTTATAAACAGAATTTTCGATTTCATAAAACACATTTTTTGTTCAACAATTTTGCTCGAATAGAAAATATTTTTTTCTCCTCTTTCATAACTAATTTTCTTTTCTTTTCTTTTTTTTAACAGCTTTTAATTTATAAAAGAAGAAAAAAGCCAAAAGCAGGAACGTGCTTTATTATTCTTTTTGGATCTTTTCCATTTACAGAGAACTTTCATTTTAAAATCTGTTTAAAAACAAATTTTCCCCCCAATTTTTTTTTCATAATTCGTTCTTGGAAGCATAACGCTTCAGAAGTGCTTTTTGAGTTTTCTGGAGGAAAATATCAGCGCCATTCTCTACCCATACTGCTTGATTACTGTCTGGAAAGGGTTTTAATCCATGAAACGTGCCTGAGACAATTTTCATCGACACTGCTTTCCAGCATCACCAGGGTATTTATATAAGCTTTTCTGTACATTTTAAAAATTTTCCACTGGAAGAAATTTGCTTAGTTTTGAAGGGTTTTGGAGGAGGAATGGAATTTAGCTGATTGAAAGTGCTTCTTAAAACGCTTTGCTTGAAGTGAGCCTTTCTTTTACTCGAAGAAATATAGATTCCCAAATGCTTCTTTGCTTATTTCTTTTCAAACTTCACAGCTTAAATGTCTTCTGTTGAATTTTGGATAAAATTGAAAAATAAAAGAAGAAAAATAAACCAACTACTTTCTCTCACATAGCTAAACAGTGGTTTTAATTCAAATGCAAGCACTTTTGCTGTGGTTTCCAAAAGTATGGTGAAACATTTGGCCGATAAAAGATACAAATAATATATATACATTATTACAAGTAATGTTTATACATATCAATGTGTCGTTTGTATTACGTACGAGCCATTGTTTTTATTATTCTTTTTTGTGATGCAGATAAGTTATTTCTAATAAACTTTTAAAATCTCCTTATTTAACACATTGATTTTGCAGAATATCATTTATATTGTCTTAATCAATACTTCTCCCAATTAAAGATTATATTCATGGAGTAATTAACATATTGATTAATAATAATTGATAGTAGTAAAATATTTTGATTAGTAGTAAAAGAATAATCGTTCCTAATTTTTTTGAAGATTAGTATGTTTATGTTGTGATGTACGTAGTAAAATTATTTGAAAGATTATATTATGTACCAAAAATTATCTCTATTGAAATTAAGTACATCTTAATTACACAAATTGCTTTTTGACAGAAATTGCTATTTTAAGAGTTGGCTAATGTAAATATAATTTATAGTAGAAAAGAAATAAGATTTTAAGGGTGTAAAACCTGATTGGAGAAAGATACATTTCTCAATAAAACTTTTTACGATCACTTATTCCACAGTTAATAATTAAAAAGTACATCTAAAGTTGTTTTAATTAAAAAGGTTTTTTATTTTAATTAATTATAAAGTAGTAAGACAGAATTGAAAATATTCATAAAGATATTTTGTAATTAAAAATTACTAAATCTATTTATCGTATACAAAAGTTTAAAATTCAAAAAATTAATTCACATTTCAGTGCGAGATTCATGTAGCAATACATGGATTACGAATATTTTCTCATTATTTAAATCGCGTTTAGTAAAACTTGTTTACACAGTTAAATAAAGTTCAAATATTATTAATATCATCAATTAAATTAGAAAACAGTTTTTCAAGAAATTCTGTTCCCTTCGAGGATGAATCTTAAAAATAAAAGTAAACCCCCAGTCAAGAAATTTAATTAAATGCATTTGGCTCTACTAACAATAATCTTAAATGGTTACCAACAAAATTGCTTTGGGAAGACGAAGTAATAGGTTTGTACTTATCCATTTTGCTTAAACATTCAAGAAAATCTTATAAACAGAATTTTCGATTTTATAAACAACTTTTTTTCGTTGAACAATTCTTCTCGAATAGAAAACATTTTTTCCTTCTCTCCAGAACGAATTTTTTCTTTTCTTTTTTACAGTTAAAATTTATAAAAGAACGAAAAAAAGTCAAAAGTAGGAACGTGCTTTATTATTCTTTTTTGGATCTTTTCCATTTCCAAAGAACTTTCATTTTAAAAATCTGTTTAAAGACAAATTCCCCCTCAATTTTTTTTTTTTATTATTCTTTCTTGGAAGCATAACGCTCCAGAAGTGCTTTTGAGTTTTCTGGAGGAAAATATCAGCGCCATTTTCTCACCCATAAGCTGATTATTGTCTGAAAGGGTTTTAATCCATGAAACGTGCCTGAGACAATTTTCATCGACACTGCTTTCTGGGATCACCAGGGTATTTATATAAGCTTTTCTGTACACTTTAAAAAATTTTCCACTGGTAGAAATTTTGCTTAGTTTTGAAGGGATTTGGAAGAGGAATGAATTTAGGTGATTGAAAGTACTTCTTAATACGCTTTGCATGAAGTGAGCCTTTTGTTTTTACTCGAAGAAATATAGATTCTCAAAATGCTTTATTTGCTTATTTCTTGGCAAACTTTACTGCTTAAATGCCTCTGTTGAAATTCGGATTAAAGTGGAAAGAAAAAGAGGAAAGAAATCAACTAATTTATCTCCAGCATAGAAACACTAAACAGTGGTTTTAATTGAAATGCAGGACATTTTGATGTGGATTTTTAAAAGTATGACAAAATATTTGACTCTCATATAAAGACAAATACTATCTATTTTATTAGAAATTAATGTCATAATGTCTATTGGTTATACTATTTACGTCTATGCATACACTGTCATTTAGTTAAATTAATTATAAGTTGGATTTCAGGATTTGGAAACTATTCATATGAATATTTCTATTTAAAAATTACTAAATCTATTTATTGTATAGAAAAGTTTAAGAATTCAAAAATTAATTTACATTTCAGTGTGAGATTCCTGCAACAATACATGGATTACGAATATTTTTCCTTAATTTAAATCGCTGTCTTCGCAAAACTTGTTTACACAGTTCGAAAAAATTTAAACATTATTACTACCGCCAATTGAATTAGAAAAACAGTTTTTCAAAAATTCTGTTTCTTTCGAAGATGAATTTAAAAATAACAATTATCCCCAGTCAAGAAATTTAATTAAATGCATTTGGCTCTTCTAACAATAATCTTAAATGGTTAACAACAAAATTGCTATAGAAAGACGAAGTAATAGGTTTGCCCTTATCCATTTTTCTAAACATTCAAGAAAATCTTATAAACAGAATTTTCCATTTTATAAACAATTTTTTTTTTTGTTGAACATTTCTCGAATAGAAAATATTTTTTTCTTTCTTTAAAGAACTGATTTTTTTTTTCTTTCTTTTTACGCTTATAATTTATAAAAAAAAAGAAAAAATTAGTCAAAAGCAGAACGTGCTTTTATTATTCTTTTTGGATGTTTTCCATTTTCAGAGAACTTTCATTTTAAAATCTGTTTAAAGACAAATTTTAAACCCTATTTTTTTTATTATTCGTTCTTGAAGCATAACGCCCAGATGTGCTTTTTGAGTTTTCTGGAGGAAAATATCAGCGCCATTTTCTCACCCATAAGCTGATTATTGTCTGGAAAAGGTTTTAATCCATAAAACGTGCCTGAGACAATTTCCATCGACACTGCTTTCTAGAACACCAGGGTATTTATATAAGCTTTTCTCTACATTTAAAAACTTTTCCATTCGGAGAAATTTGCTTAGTTTGAAGGGTTTGGAGGAGGAATGGATTTAGCTGATTGAAAGTGTTCTTAATACGTTTGCTTGAAGTGAGCCTTTGTTTTTACTCGAAGAAATATAGATTCTTAAATGCCTCTTCCTTGCTTATTTCTTTTTGGCAAACTTTACAGCTCAAATGCCTTTGTTGAAATTCGGATTAAATTGGGAAGCAAAGTAGAAACAAACCCAACTACTTTCTCTCGCATAGCAACACTAAACAGTGATTTTAATTTATATGCAGGACATTTTGCTGTGCATTTCTAAAATTATGACAAAATATTTGGCTCTTATATAAAAGATAAATATTGACTTTTTATTAGAAATAATGTTTATAATATATCGTTCATACTATTTACGTCTATTCACACACGGTTATTTATTTAAATTAATTATAAGATATAGATTAATAATAATTGATAATAATGAAATTCTCTAATCAAGAAAAAATTATTAATCATTAATACTATTTTGAAGCTTAATAAGTTTTTATTGTGATAATAAAATTATTTGCATCTGATTATATAATATGTATAAAATTATCGCTAATTAAAAAAATACATTTTAATAACAAAAAATGTTTTCCGTAGAAATCGCTATTTTAGGGTTGTCTAATGTAAATTTAATTGGTTATATAAAAGGAAAATATATTTTAAAGGTGTTAAACATGATTGGAAAAAAAAATTTCTTAATAAAACTTTTTAAAGATTATTTTCCGCTGTCATTAATTAAAAAGTTCCTCCTATTTTATTTAAATTAATTATAAAGTTGGAATACAGAACTTGGAAATACTCATTTGGATATTTTGTATCTAAAAAGGACTAAAATTATTTATTGTATAGAAAAGATTAAAATCCAAAAATAATTCACATTTCAGTGAAAGATTCATGCATAGATTACGAATACATCAATTACGAATATTTTTCCTATTATTCAAATCGATGTTTCTTAAAACGTTGGAATCGTTGTTTAATGTTCAAAGCAAAGTTTAAACATTATTGCTACCGTCAATTAAATTAGAAAATAGTTTTTCAAAAATTCTGTTTCTTTCAAAGATGATTTTTAAAAATAAAAATAAACCCTAGTTAAGAAATTTAATTAAATGTATTTGGCTCTTCTAACAATAATCTTAAATGGTTACCAACAAAATGGCTTTGGGAAGACGAAGTAATAGGTTTGCCCTTATCCATTTTGCTAAACATTCAAGAAAATCTTACAAACAGAATTTTCGATTTTATAAACAACTTTTTTTTTGTTCAACAGTTCTTCTCGAATAGAAAAAAATACGAAAACATTTTTTTTTTTTTTTTCTTCTCTCCTCTCCAGAACTAATTTTTCTTTTTTTTTTTTAAGCTTATAATTTATGAAATAAAGAATAAAAAAAAATGCCAAAAGCAGGAACGTGCTTTATTATTCTTTTTGGATCTTTTCCATTTCAGAGAACTTTCATTTTAAAATCTGTTTAAACACAAATTTTCTCCCAATTTTTTTTATTATTTGCTCTTGGCAGCTTAACACTCCAGAAGTGCTTTTTGAGTTTTCTGGAGGAAAATATCAGCGCCATTTTCTCACCAATAACTGATTATTGTCTGAAAGGGTTTTAATCCAAGAAACGTGCCTGAGACAATTTTCATCGACCCTGCTTTCTGGGATCACCAGGGTATTTATATAAGCTTTTCTGTACATTTAAAAATTTTCCACTGCAAGAAATTTGCTTAGTATGAAGTGTGTTGGAGGAGGAATGGATTTAGATGATTGAAAGTGCTTCTTAATACGCCTTTGCTTGAAGTGAGCCTTTGTTTTTACTCGAAGAAATATAGATTCTCAAAATGCTTCCTTGCTTATTTCTTTGCAAACTTCACAGCTTAAATACCTCTGTTGAAATTCGGATTAAATTGGAAAGAAGAAAAAAAAACCAACCACTTTCTCATGCATAGTAACACTAAACAGTGGTTTTATTTCAAATGCAATGCACTTTTGCTGTGTATTTCTAAAATTATGACAAAATATTTGACTGTTAAAAAGATAGTATTTATCTTCATATATTAGAAATAATGTTTATAGGTGTCAATGTATCGTTCATACTATTTACGTTTATTGATACACGGTCATTTATAAAGTTGGAATACAGGACTAGAAATATTGATATGAATATATTGTGTTTAAAAATTACTGAATCTATTTATTGAAAAGTACTATCTTAATCTATTATATACGAAATTTAAAAAGTCAAAAATTAATTCGCATTTCAGTATTAGATTCATGCAATAATACATAGATTACGGACATTTTCCTATTATTTAAATCGCTGTTTTCCAAAACTTGTTTTCACAGCTCAAAGCAAAGTTTAAACATTATTACTATAGTCAATTAAATTAAAAAAACAGTTTTTCAAAACAATTTTGTTCCCTTCGAAGATGAATCTAAAAATAAATATATTCCTTAGTCAAGAAATTTAATTAAATGCATTCGGCTCTTCCAGCAATAATCTTAAATGGTTACGAACAAAATTGCTTTAGGAAGACGAAGTAATAGGTTTGCACTTATCCATTTTTCCAAACATTCAAGAAAATCTTACGAACATAATTTTCGATTTTATAAACAACTATTTTTGTTGAACAATTCTCTTCGAATAGAAAACTTATTTTTCCTCCTCTTCAGAACTAATTTTTTTTTTTTTTACGCTTATAATTTATAAAAAGAAAAAAAAGCCAAAAAAAGCTGGAACGTGTTTTATTATTATTCTTTTTGGATCTTTTCCATTTCCAAAGAATTTTCATTTTAAAATCTGTTTAAAGACAAATTTTCTCCCCAATTTTTTTCATCATTCGTTCTTGGAAGAATAACGCTCCAGAAGTGCTTTTGAGTTTTCTGGAGGAAAAGTATCAGCACCATTCTCACCCATAAGCTGATTATTATCTGGAAAAGTTTTAATCCATGAAACGTGCCTGAGACAATTTTCATCGACACTGCTTTCTTCGATCTCCAGGGTATTTATATAAGCTCTTCTGTACATTTAAAAATTTTCAATTGGAAGAAATTTGCTTAGTTTGAAGGGGAAAGGATTTAGCTGATTGAAAGTGCTTCTTAATACGCTTTGCTTGACGTGAGCCTTTGTTTTTACTCGAAGAAATATAGATTCCAAAATGCTTCCTTTCTTGTTTCTTGGAAAACTTCACAGCTTAAATGCCTCTGTTGAAATTCGGATTAAATTGGAAAGAAAAGAAGAAAAAAAAAAAATCAAATACTTTCTCTCGTATAGAAACACTAAACAGTGGTTTTAATTCAAATGCAGAACACGTTTGATGTGGATTTCTAAAATGATGACAAAATATTTAGCTCTTATAAAAAGACAAATACTGTCTTTTATTAGAAATAATGTTCATAATGTATCGTCCATACTATTTATGTCTATTTGTAAATGGTCATTTATTTAAATTAATTATAAGTTGGAATTCAGGACTTGGAAATATTCATATTTATTGTTTATATTTAAAAATTACTAAATCTGTTTATTGTATAGAAAAGTTTAAAAATTCAAGAGTTAATTTAAATTTCAGTGTGAGAATCCTGCAACAATACATGAATTACGAATATTTTCCTATAATTTAAATCGCTGTTTTGCAAAACTTGTTTGCACAGTTAAAAGCAAATTTTAAATGCCATTACTTCCGTTAATTAAATTAGAAAACATTTTTTCAAAAAATTCTGTTCTCTTCGAAGTTGAATGTAAAAAATAAAAGTAAACCCCAGATCAGGAAATTTAATTAAATGCATTTGGCTCTGCTAACAATAATCTTAAATGGTTACCAACAAAATTTCTTTAGAAAGAAGAAGTAATAGATTTGCACTTATCCATTTTGCTAAACATTTAAAAAAAAAAATCTTATAAACAAAATTTTCAACAGAAAGAAAAAGAAGAAAAAAAAAATCAACTACTTTCTCTTGCGTAGTAACACTAAACATTGGTCATAATTCGACCTCGATGCACTTTTGCTGTGGATTTCTAATAGTATGGAAAAATATTTAACAAACTGTATTTAAAAGACATATTTATTATAGTGCACAAAAAGACAGTATTTATCTTTATGAATTAGAAATAAAGGTAATGTGTTGTTTACACAATCTACGAGTCATTTATGTCTTTTCATACATATTTAAATATTTGATATTTTTATTAGCATTAGGAAAACCATTAATTTATAAAATGTATAAAATATTTTTCATTTATTAAAAATTATATTAAAATTTGTTTCGAAGATTTATTGTTACAGTGTAATTCCTTTTATTAAAATTAAGTATTATAATAATAAATAAAATAAAAAATATGCAGTATTTTAATCTACAACACTAACATGAAGACAGTTTTCAGACATTCTTTCCTGGATCATCAAGGATATCATCCATCATCACGGATATTTGTTTTTTAAAGTTTTTCTGCATATTCATAAATTTTATATTTAAACGAGAAGAATGTAAGGATTATTTTCATTGAAGCGAAGTTATTTTAATTTCTCTCCCACTTCCATGCAATAAGAATTTGGAAATTTATTTTAAATTCCTGCTTTATTTCTGTTACAGTCTTAGTTTAAGTTCTTCTACTGAGATGCGGTTGTACCTGAAAAATTTCAAATTAGTCCACTATTTTCTGTCATAGTGGGGGCACTTTCATATAAACAAGTAATATAAAAAAAATGTTTAAAGTCAATTCCTACTTTTTTTTTCACTATATTTCAGAAAGTCTTTTTATAAATAAATTTCATTCATTATTTTAAGTTTATCTGGCGTCATCTATTGGTATATATATGCAACTTAAATCTAAAAACACCCTAAAATAATTAATTAAATTTAATTACTGAATTAATATTTAAAGAAACTATATCATCATCAAGTGTCATCCACTACAAGTTCAAAACAATGTATTTGAACTTGAGTGGATGAATAAAAAGTATTTTATTAACGACTGAAAATTTGAACAAGATATATATAGGGAGAGTGTGAGCTAATAGAAGGAATTGAATAAGCAATTTTTGTACATTTAAATATTCTGCTTTTTTTTAAGAATATGAAGAAAGTGTAAGTAAGAGTATATGAGATAAGTATAAGTGTTCTTAAGTGGTATGATAAGTGTTCTTAAAGTTCTCTTTTAACACACGGGTTTCAAAATGTTAAGGAAAAATAAAAAAAATTATTTTGAATGTAAATTTTTTTATTTATTTGAATCTAATTAAATTTTTAGCAAAAATTCTGTCGGAAAGTGTCTTAAAGTTAAAGAAAAAAAGTCTTATACTTCTGATTTGAAAAAATAAATAAAATAAAAGCATATAAAAATGCAGTATTTCAGGACTCGTACGTTTTTGGAATCACTTTCTTTTTTCCCAGAATAAGGTTATTCATTTCTTATAGTAGTTACTTTCTAATTTTTGCTCTTCATTTAAGTTTTGTTTTGATTAATAACGTGTTTTTTAATTATTTTGTTATTAATTGGATTAACTAACAACGTCAGTTCTCTGACCACAGATTTGAGGAAAGAAAAGTCCTGAGGATTGAGGGACATTGTTCATGTAGGGTAACATGCTTCTTTGACCTCCGCTTCTTGTAGACGGGAAGACGGGAATTCGCTTCTTGTAGACGGGAATCTAGATATTTCATCTCTAGATATGACAGTGTGGGCACAAAAATTAAACAAATGCATGTTACTCATAAAAGATCATATAATAATTTTTTAAATATAATTGAAAAAATAACATTTGTAAGGAATATAAATAATTTTTTGTACAATATATGCTTTTGTTAGTCTACAAGTTGTTCTTTTATTTGGTCTACAAGTTGTTCTCTTATTTAGTGTAAAAATTTTTTTATTATTTAGTCTACAAGTTGCCCTCTTATTTAGTCTACAATTTGTTTATTATTTAGTCTACAAGTTGCTCTCTTATTTAGTCTACAAGTTGTTCTCTTATTTGGTTTACAAGTCGTTCTCTTATTTGGTCTACAAGTTGTTCTCTTATTTAGTGTACAATTTTTTTTATTATTTAGTCTATAAATTGTTCTGGTATTATTAGTTTCAAGTTATTTACTACTTGATTACATGCGATTTGATATAACAATATTTATCAAAAATATGACAGTATAAAAGTAAAAAATTAAAGTTTAACACCAAAGAATTCAAATGTCATAATAAATAAATTATATATATATAAACCTAAATTCAAAAACATAGTAACAGACTTCGTATATCTTCCCAGAATGTGATATTGAGTAAAAGCGCAAAATTAAACTTGATCGCAAAATAATTAATAAAAAAAAATCACCTTTAAATAAATAAATAAAACAAAAAGGGAACAACAACTAAATAGAAACCGTTAAACCTTTAAAATGTAATATTTCTATAACAACTAGATACTTTGGATTTACTGCACGTCGTAACACACTTTATAATTTTTCCCAAACACATATCCTTTGAAATTAAGAGCATCATAATGCACAGGCTTCGAGACTAAAAGTTTCACTTAAATATTTTAAGAATGCACGCTTCCTCTGGGCTGTCTTATACTATACGGGTCAGATTAAATAGTTTTGCAGCAAAAAGGCTTGGCAATATTTTCCACCTTTTCTTATGAAACCACGATCCAAGTTTAGTAGCACCAAAAGTTTTAAAAGGGAAAAGAAGGTAGAAAGATTACAATAAGAAAAAAATATTCTGTATTCCAGTACGCTCTTTTGCGTGCCAGACATTCTTGCAAAAATTAATTAACAAACTCTCAGCTGCGAACATGCTTTCTTGAAATACTTCTTCTTCTTAGAGATCTCTGCTACCGTTATCATCTTCGAACTCACTTTAATATGACATTCCAACGACTGACAGAAAACTCATTAAATTACTTGGCAGCAAGGAAGTAAAAAATAGGTTTTCATCTTTAATTATAAAGTTTGGTTATGAATGGGGAAGAATCTCTCAGGTTCACACCTTGGCTTCAATTAAAAGGAGAACTTGTGGTGCCAACCTTACAAAGTATTGATTTCTTGAAGATTTCAGATAAAGTTAAGATTACATAAAAATACTTATTTACCAATCTTTATTCTACATAAAAATAAAAAGTTGAATAGAAATTAATTTATTGTGTTATTTAGTCTACAATTTTTCTATTATTTAGTCTACAAGTTATTATTAGTTTCGAGCTATTTACTTCTTAATTAAATTAATATCATATAACATGATATAACAAATAATATCATATAACATAATATTACATATAACATCATATTACATAAATAATTTTATATGATTTGAAATAACTTATTTATCAGAAATTGTAACAGTATAAAAGTAAAAAAAAAATTAAAAAGTTTAATACCAAAAGATTTCCAATGCCAGAATAACTAAATAATATATATATCTAAATCTAAATTCAAACTCATAGTAACAGAATTCATATATCTTCCAGGAATGTGGTACTGAGTAAAAGCACAAAAATTAAACTTGATCACAAAATAATTAATAAAAAAATCTCCTTAAATAAATAAAACAATAAATGTGAAAGGAACATAAACTAAATAGAAATTGCTAAACATTTAAAAATCTAATTTTCTATAACAATTGGATACTTACGATTTACTGCACGTCGTAACACAGTTTATAATTTTCCCAAACACATATCCTTAGAAATTAAGAGCATCATAACACACAGGCTTCGAGACGGAAAGTTTCACTTAAATATTTTAAGAATGCATCCCTTCCTCGTGGTTTGTCTTATACGGGGCGAGATTAAATAGTTTAGCAGCAAAGCAGTCTTCGCAATATTTTCCACCTTTTCTTATGAAACCACGACCCAAGTTCGGTAGAACCAACAGTTTAAAAGAGAAAAGAAGGTAGAAAGATTAAAATTAAAAAAATCTGTATTCCAGTACACTCTTTTGCGTGCCAGGCATTCTTGCAAAATTAATTGACAAACTCTCAGCTGCGAAAATGCTTTCTTGAATACTTTTCTCAGAGATCTCTGCTACCGTTATCATCTTCGAACTCATTTTAATATGACATTCCAGCGACTGACAGAAAACTCATTAAATTACTTGGCAGCGAAGAAAAAAAGGAAAAAAAAAAGGTTTTCATCTTTAATTATAAAGCTTGGTTATGAATGGGAAGAATCTCTCAGGTTCACACCTTGGCTTCAATTAAAAGGAGAACATGTGGTGCGAAACTTTACAAGTATTGATTCCTTGAAGATTTGAGATAAAGTTAAGATTACATAAAAACACTGATTTACCAATATTTAATTTTACTTAAAAATGAAAAAGTTGAATAAAAATTAAAGCACTTTCGATATTTAATGTTAAAATAAAAGATGAGCTTTTGAATATTTTTATGCGTGAATATTTGAATAGTTGAATCAAACTTTTGACTTGACAGAGAAAGCTGTAGTTTTAGTAAAAATAAGTTTTTCGTCCCATATTACACGGCATTATTATGTAAATTTGTGGATGGAAGCTTCAAAAGAGTAATATTGATTATAAGATCAACAAAATTATGGTGCTTTAGAAGAAACTAAGGGATATGAATTTCTTCATTAGCATTTTGTGTTGTATAATATACTTCATTTGGTTGTTTAAAAATAATAATTTAACTTTTAAAGAAAGGCTAACGGTACATTTCCATCAGAACGCGACACTAAAGTGATATCATCAACTTCAACATATCGATTACCGATCGAAATTGATTGACAGTAGATTGATTCTCGATCTCTAATATGATTTGCCACAATTAGCTCACATTCGAATGCACGTATCTTATTTTCACAGAAACACAATATTCTTCTCACATCAGGACTTTGTATATCACATTATACAGTCCCTGAAGAGTTGAAATGAATTATTATTTGTCTACCAGAGGAATTTTCAGAATAAAGTTTCCATTTGCCAGTCGTTTGGTAGAAACCTCAGTAATCATCTTTAACTAACTAACTCTGTCACTACAGCCTATGGTAGGCCAAGGCTATTTACCATTTGCCTACTGGCAGATTTTCATGGAATAGCAAAAGAGTCTTTGTAATATTTTCCACCTTTTCTAATGAAACAATAAATGTGAAAGGAAAATGACCTAAATTGAAACTATTAAACCTTTAAAAATCTAATTTTCTATAACAAGTTTGATATTTGTTTGCTGCACGTCGTAACACACACATAATTTTTCCCAAACACATATCCACCCAAAATTAAGAGCATCATAACATACAGGCTTCGAGACGAAAAGTTTGACTTAAATATTTTAAGAATGCACGACTCCACGTGGTTGTCTTATACGGTGCGAGATTAAATAGTTTTGCAGCAAAGCAGTCTTTTTGCAATATTTTCCACCTTTTCTTATGAAATCACCCCCAAAGTTCAGTAGCACCAAAAGATTTAAAAGAAAAGATGGTAAAAGATTAAAATAAAAAATTATTCTGTATTCCAGTACGCTCTTTTGCGTGCCAGGCATTCTTGCAAAAATTAGTTAACAACTCTCGGCTGCGAACATGCTTTCTGAATACTTCTTCTTCTTAAGAGATCTCTGCTACCGTTATCATCTTCGAACTCACTTTAATATGACATTCCAACGACTGGCAGAAAACTCATTAAATTACTTGGCAGCAAAGAAGAAAAAGAAAAAGGGTTTTCATCTTTAATTATAAAGCTATGAATGGGAAGAATCTCTCAGGTTCACACCTTGGCTTCACTAAAAGGAGAACTTGTGATGCCAACTTACAAAGTATTAATTTCTTGAAGATTTCAGATAAAGTTAAGATTACATAAAATACTTATTTACCAATCTTTATTCTACATAAAATAAAAGTTGAATAGAAATTGGATTTATTGTGTTATTTTGTCTACAATTTTTTTCTATTATTTAGTCTACAAGTTATTATTAGTTTCGCGCTATTTACTTTTAATTAAATTAATATCATATAACATGATATAACAAATAATATCATATAACATTCATTACATATAACATAATATTACATAAATAATGTTATATGATTTGAAATAACTTTATTTATCAGAAATTGTAACAGTATAAAAGTAAAATTAAAGGTTTAATACCAAAAGAATTCCAATGCCAGAATAACTAAATAATATATATATCTAAACCTAAATTCAAACATAGACTTCGTATATTTTCCAGGAATGTGGTGTACTGAGTAAAAGCACAAAATTAAACTTGATCACAAATAATTAATAAAAAAAATCCTTAAATAAATAAAACAATAAATGTGAAAGGGAACATAAACTAAATAGAAATTACAAACCTTTAAAAATCTAATTTTTCTATAACAATTGGATACTTACGATTTACTGCACGTCGTAACACACTTTATAATTTTTCCAAACACATATCCTTTGGATATTAAGCATCATAACACACAGGCTGCGAGACGGAAAGTTTCCCTTAAATATTTTTTTAAGAATGCACCCCTTCCTCGTGGTTGTCTTATACGGGGCGAGATTAAATAGTTTAGCAGCAAAGCAGTCACGTAATATTTTCCACCTTTTCTTATGAAACCACGACAAGCTCGGCAGCACCAAAAAAAGTTTTAAAAGAAAAAAAGAAGGTAGAAAGATTTAAATAAAGAAAAAAAAAATTGCTCTTTGTATTCCTGTACGCTCTTTTGCGTGCCAGGCATTCTTGCAAAAAATTAATTAACAAACTCAAAAGCTGCGAAAATGCTTTCTTGAATACTTCTTCTCAGAGATTCTCTGCTACCGTTATCATCTTCGAACTCATTTTAATATGACATTCCAGCGACTGACAGAAAACTCATTAAATTACTTGGCAGCAAGGAAGTAAAAAATAAGGTTTTCATCTTTTAATTATAAAGCTTGGTTCATGAATGGGAAGGAAATCTACTCAGGTTCACACCTTGGCTTCAATTAAAAGGAGAACTTGTGGTGCCACCCTTTACAAGTATTGATTCCTTGAAGATTTGAGATAAAAGTTAAGATTACATAAAACACTTATTTACCAATCTTTAATAAAAATTGAAGCATTTTCAATATTTAACTTTTTATTTTTAAGTAAATTAAATATTGAAAGTGCTTTAATTTCTATTCATGTAAAATAAAAGTCTGAGCTTCATGAAAATTTTATGCGTGAATATTTGACTAGTTGAATCAAATCTTTTGACAGGAAAAACTTTAATTTTAATGAAATAAGTTTTCATAACACATTTTACATGGTATTATTATGTAAATTTTATGTATAGAAACTTCAAAAGTAACATTGATTGTAAGTTCAACAAAATTATGTACATGATGAGAAATTGAGATAAAGAGTTTCTTCATTAGCATTAGGCGCTGTATGATATACTTCATTTGGCTGCATAAAAAATAATAATCAAACTTTTCAATGATAGATTATAATTGATTGAAGACTAAAAGTGCATTTCCATTATCCACGCGACGTCAACTGTGACAAATCAGATTACAGCGATTTCAAATAACAATATCTACTAAAAATTATGACAGCATAAAAGCAAAAATTGAGTTTAATTTGAAAGGTATTCCAATATCAGAATAAATAAATATTACATATATATATATATATATATATATAATATCTGAACCTAAATTGAAAAAAACGTGGTAGTAACACACTACGTAACCTTCCAAGAATGTGGTACTGAGTAAAAGCTCAAAATTAAACTCGATCATAAAATAATTAATAAAAAATCTCTTTAACAATAAATATGAAAAACAATGAATGTGAAAGGATAAAACAATAAATTTGAAAGGAACATGAACTAAATAGAAATTAATAAACCAGAATCTAATTTTTCTATAAGAATTAGATATTTTAGATTTAGCTGCACGTCGTAACACACTTTATAATTTTTCCCCAAACACATATCCTTCGGAAATTAAAGCAGCATAACACATAGGCTTCGAGACGAAAAGTTTCACTTAAATGATATTTTAAGACCGCAGGCCCGCCTCCGGC